>JAMKFB010000324.1:0-51037 GCA_036247105.1 Cirrhinus mrigala
ACGGTCATGATGTGGAGTTCTTTAAAGGTTTGGGGATGTTATTTGGAGGACCTTCAGAGAACATTCAGGACGTTAATGGTTCGGATCTATATTTTATAACTTGCCAATGAAAAATAAATAATTTGCACTAAACAATATTTCTATGAAAACTGTTTTATTAAACCTGGCATGAAAGTATATTTTTCTTGTTGAAGAAAGTCAATTAATTTAAATTCTAGTTCTGATCTAAATAAAAAGATATAGATTTAATCAAAACAAAATTTCTCATTTAAGAAATAAGATTATAAATTATTTAGAGTTACTGCAACTGACATCCAGTCACAGACAAAATCAACTGAAATAAAAGACATTAAATTTCTTAAGATCTCAGCAAAGGAGGATTAAACAACTCCACTAACAGTTGGATTTTGTTTGTCATGCAGAAGTTCTTACTGAGAATTAACAGAGGTTTATTTTCACAGTTTTAGTGAATTCCATTTGAAGGTTACCATTTTGGTGAATAGTGTTTGCTTTAGTTGGTCACTTGGTTGTTGACATTACACCACTATTACATTTTTTTGTTTTGCTGCTGCAATTCTGTGTTGAGAAAGCACATTATGATAGCAGAGCAAACTAAGATAAAATGCAATCAGGTAATGTTGGTCTCTTGATGCTGGTGAAATCTTTATATAGTGGCTTGTCTCATTGATTGTTGCATTGTTTATTATAGTAGCTCCTCGGTGTACTGATTGTGTTTTTGAGCATGTGAACAGATTTGTTTTGTGCACAAAGAAGATTGATTTGTGGCACACACAGACATGAAGAATCAGTGCAAGAATCTCAACAATGGTGACAATCAACAAAATATTCAGATAAACAGATCTTTGAACAGCACAAAACAAGCTACTAATAAGTTGCAACACAAATAGCAAAAATTAAAGCAAATAGTAAAAATAAAAGAAAATAATAAGACAATTCAGGTGGATAATTTATTCATGTTACAATGCATTCTGGGAGCCATTATTGAGTTTTGATTGGAGTTCCCAGAATGCACTGCAGCATGAAGCTTTTTGTTTACTGTCACCATCATTGGGCTTCATGTGCTGATTCTTACAGTACAGGCCAGTACATGACTACACTATTCTTAATGAGCAGCCAGCTTTCCTTTGACCATAACAAATGTGTTTTACAAACACAGAGTTACAGCATCCAGAGAAAAGCTAAAATTTTAAAGTCAAGAGCCCAACTAAAGCACACACTGACCACATTAATGGTGACTTCAAATAAACCAATGTCTAAACCTCTGTTCTCAATAAAAACTTTTTTAGACTTATGACAGAAATGAAATCAAACTGGTTAGTAATGAGTGAAGCTGCTGATGCTGTTTGTGGAGTTGTTTAATCCTCCTCTGCTGAGATCTTGAGAGATTTAATCTTTTATTTCAGTTGATTTTATCGAAGGCTGTGACTGGAAGTCAGTTGTAGTAATTATAAATTGTTTTAATAAATTATTTCTTAAATGGGAATTTTGTTTTGATTAAATCTATATCTTTTGTTTAGATCAAAACTAGAATTTAAATTAATTGACAAGAAAAATATACTTTCGTGCCAGGTTTTATAAAATAATTTTCATAGAAATGTTGTTTAGTGCAATTTATTTATTTTTCATTGGCTCAAGTTATAAAATATAGATGTGAACCATTACCCTAAATTTTTTTAATTGGATGAATGAAAACATTTTTTCAGTGTGTTAACGTCCTAAATGTCCTCTTTGTAACGTTGTTATGTGACCACAGAATAACCAATACAGAACGTCCTCCTAAAGTCATATTGTGAACGTTATGACTAAAAGAGGACCATGTGAGAACGTTCTGTTAATGTCCCAAATGTCATCTTTGTAACGTTCTTATGTGACCAAAAAATAACCAAAACGGAACGTCCCCCTAAAGTCGTATAACGAACATTGAGTACCAGCACTTTCGTAACCAAAAGAGGACGTTTTAGGAACGCCTCCAATGTTCTGTAAAGGTTAGGGACATTTGTCACCTTTAGAGAACTTTTAGGGAACGTTGCGAGAACGTCTCCTCCTACGTGGGAATGTACAACAATGACGGCAAAATCCTCAGTGAACACTGCTTACACCGTGTCTACACTGGACGCGACATAGCCACCGTTGCAAATCATTTGAACTGTTTGTGAGCACGTCATAAAATGAATGCGGTAGCAGTTTACTGTCGGGGATTTGTCGAGCCGCGCCATGCCGCATCCAGTGTAAGCAGCATCAATGATTATAATAAGTTCGGCTCGACAAATCCCTGTATTTTGCCGCGCTCGCGTCCTGTGTAGACACTGTGTAGATTGGACTAATATAAAGACTAACACCATGTTAAAAGAAACACTGAAACAGTTTTGAAACAAAACAGCATCACTAGGTTTACTTATTACTACTAGACTTTATTTCTGCCACACTGCTACAGAAGCTCTTACTGAAAATTAACAGAGATTTAAATGTTGATATTTATGTTTCATTTTAAATTGTATAAACACTGAGCAATGTTCACTGAGGATTTTGTTGTGTATTTTGTACATTTCAGCACCTATCCAAACAGAGTTTTCTACCTGCAAATGTTTTATTTTATTGTAATATATTTATTTATTTTTTACATGAATTTTTTTTTTTTACAATAGTTATTTATTTCTTATATTTTTGTTAATACTCAGTGGGAAACGCTGTCTCCTCACAGCAAGAAGTTCCCTAAATGGACTACCTGAGACAAGAACTCTTTCCATCAGATCAATCCAAAGATGTGTGGATTACAGATGCTAAGTTGTCTAAAGGTGTGAACGTGTGTTTTACTGCCTATGGATGGATCCGTGACTGAGTTTTTTTTTTTTTTTTTTTTACAGCTTGTACAGAGGTTCCATGAACGTTTATATCGGACGTGCAGAAGACATCAAATAAAGACGTCATAAAAAAATTAATTCTGGCTCCTCGCCGGATATCTTTTCAACGTATGCCAAGACGTCGAAAATACGTATTTTGGACATAACTTTGCTTAGTGGGTCGTCATTAAACGAATTCTTTTATAGCAAGCATAAATATAATGTCGTCTAAGTCATCTGAGTTTTATTCTTTTTCTGGCCGTTCTGTTGATAGAAAATGGAGGCGCGTTTTGGTGAACGTCACGTGACGTTTCTGCATGGAAAAAAAAATGTCTCTACCCATTTTGACACTCAGCCAAAAATCAATTTCTTACTACGCCACTTCCTGAAGGGTAGCATATACAATCATTTTAAAAAAGGTCAAGTGATATTTGGGACAACTCAGTATTTAACATTACTTAAACGTTGTTTAGTTATTCCAACAAAACATATTTAAAACAGTATTTTATTTTCTTCGATGTTTGCCCCAGTGTGTTTAGTTTCGGTTTCGTTTTCAAGAGTTTTATTGCGCTGCCTCATTAGCCTACTATATGACGCACAACTCCATTTACAATTTTATAATTCAAATTTAACAGTCCAACCTTGTTGCAGGCAGTCTTCATCGAAGCGTCTGTATTTGTGTTCTACTGGAAGATGCGATGAAAGCAGAGAAGCTCGAGTTCAATCTCCACGCGTCGCTACAGATGAGCTACGTTTTACGATTTACGACGATAAAAACAAGATACAGGTAACTTGCACGGAACCAATATATCCCATCAAAGTTAACAACATTTTTGTAACACAAATAAAAGATAAACAAGGCGTATATCTATCCGAAATTAAATTAAAACAACACCAGCGAACTATCAGTGTGTAGTTCCTCCTTCCCCTTCTTTCTGTTGGGCTCCGCCTCAAAACAGACAGGAAACTACATGTTGGGGAAGCAACTTTTTTTTTTTTTTTTAACATACAACAACCACAGAGAATACATCACAAACACAATTTATGACTTGAAATTATGCAAAGCAATAAAGTATAAACAGCAAGAACGCATTTCACAGTGATAATGTACTAAAATAAATAGGCCTAAACAAACAGATAAAAGAAATATAAACAGATAAACAAATAAATAAGAACTTAAATGAAAAATCTAAAACAAAAACTATTTAAATATAAAAAAAGTCACCTTCATGAAATAATCAGGAGGTAATTCTTACAGCAAAATCATACTTTTTTTCAGCAGTAGCCTATAGCAAAGACTGCCTATGGCTGTTTTAGCAGCTTTCTTATTAAGTGATGAGCAAAAGAAATCACAGAATAGTTTTAGATCAATAATAATAAAAATAATAATAAAAAAAGCCTAAAATTGGGCATACAGTCAGTAACTTTACTTTTACGAAAATGAAAAAGGCCACACAGAGGTAGCAGTTTTTACATATAAATCTGACCCCGATTCCCAAATTAAAACAATAAATTAATTATTTCAAAAATAAAAAAAAGTTTGTTGTCAGCAGAGCTGTCCAACTTAAATTTAGAAAGTCAAGAATAACAGGGATAGTGATTATGAGGAATGTTATTGTAAAGTTCTATTTTAATAGTAGAAAGAAGAGAATAGTTTAATTTCCACTAAAAATGCTTTGGACTGACAGATAAACTTCTTAGGAATGATTTTTTTCAAACTTAAAAGTTATTACATCTAACATTAGAAAGCTCCGGACCTCTAATGGACAGTTTGGGCACTTCACATTTTGATACACCAACACACCCCGGTACTAACTATAGTGAGCTGATAAACTGTAATAAATACTGTAGTATACTTTAGTTTTGATTTGAAATGCAATGGGCCCATGACCAAGACAGAACTTAAATGGTAAATATTTTGACACAGAGAAGCTTAGCTCTTTCTTTCACTTATTCAAAGTACTGTATTTAAAACTTTGAAATATTCTAAAAAATGAATGAACAAATTAGGTTTTACATTTCTTCCATTTACATATGTAAATGTGATATTTACCAACCAACATTACCATCAAAAACATTACATCAAAGACAGAAAACTAAACATTTCCAAAGGCTACAGCACTGAAAATCACCAAAAAAGCTCAAAGGGTAAACCTGTGAAATCAAACCGGTTGAAACGGTCATCCTTTCACACCTGCGGTTATAGTAGTAGATCTACTGTTAAACTTATTTTAATGGTTCCAGGAGTATATTCAGAGGATGGCAAAACTGCCTTCTCTCATTTTGCTCCCTCGTTATGGAACGAGCTGCAGAGTGTTGTAATGTTGGAAACACTCCCCTCTTTAAACGTTTTTAAAATCTCTTATGGACTATTCTAGTCTAAGGGAAACATACTTGCTTTAAGTAATTTTTTTATTTGTTATCTCATGAGTGCCGGGTTAAATAAAAAAAGATTTTGCATCTCAATGGGAGTATCCTGGTCAAATAAGGGATAATAATAATAATAATAAGAAGAAGAAATAAATAAGTAAATTAAAGCTGCAAGCAGCGATGAAAGGGCCCTCGCACCCGGGCTCAACGCCGATCGGAGGCGAATGGTGGGCACTATGCTTTTCACATAGTAAATTTAAGAGGAATCTGTCAAAGTCATTAAGATGTGCAAAACTTCCTGCTGCCAGCTGGTGGCGCTATGCCTATAACTGGATATTGGAATGTAGATGTGTTCAGCCCTGCACTTTTATCAAACATACGAAGTTTGGTGCAGATTGAACATAGTATAATTGAGCTAGTGTAAGACTCAGGTGGCGCTATGATTATAATGGAATATTGGCCTTCAGATGTGTTCAGGCCAGGACTCTTATCGAACATGTGAAGTTTGGGGCAGATCGGATATTGTATGGCTGAGTTATAACAGCTTCTATTCCAATGGCGAAACATTGAACTTTGTCAGGCCACCACGGACACACCCTTCAATGAAAACTCAAGATCTTCACAATTTAGCATCACAAAGGCCTTTAAATTAGACTGACCAAATATAATGTTGATTTCATGAAATCTGTAGGAGGAGTTTCTCACAGCGTAAAACATGTCACTTCCTGTTACCAGCAGGTAGCGCTATGACTATAACTGAATATGGTCATGGGTATGTGTTCAGGACCAGACTCTTATCACACATGTGAAGTTTGGGGCAGATCAGACATTGTATGGCTGAGTTATAACAACTTCCTTTTTCATGGCGAAACATCGAAATTTGACAGGCCGCCACGGACACGCCCTCCAGTGAAAACTCTAGATCTTCGCAATTTAACGTCACAAAGGGCTTTAGATTAGACTACCCAAATTTGGTGTTGATCCGAATAAATCTCTAGGAGGAGTTCGTTTTCATACGACGCATGGAAATGGCAAAAATGGCCCAAAATTTGCTGATAAAATGAAAAATAACCGACTTCCTGTTGGGTTTCGGATTTTGCTCCAAGAGACTTTTTTGTGGGTATTGGTGTGTTACATGTGTGTACCAATTTTCATACATGTACGTGAAACGTAGCTCGAAGCGCACTCCGCTGAAAGTGTATAGGTGGCGCTATCGAGCCATTTTGTCACACCCACTTCTGAAACCCATATCAGATGTAAATTTTCGCCAGTTCTGATGTGTGTGCAAAGTTTGATGACTTTTCGGGCATGTTTAGGCCCTCAAAAATGCGATTCATTTTGGAGAAGAAGAAGAAGAATAATAATAATAATTAAAGCTGCAAGCAGCGATGAACGGGCCCTCGCACCCGGGCTCACCGCCGACCGGAGGCGAATGGTGGGCACTATGCTTTTCACATAGTAAATTTAGGAGGAATCTGTCAAAGTCATTAAGATGTGCCAAACTTCCTGCTGCCAGCTGGTGGCGCTATGCCTATAACTGAATATTGGAACGTAGATCTGTTCAGGCGTACACTTTTATCAAAGATACGAACTTTGGTGCAGATTGAACATAGTATGCTTGAGCTAGTGTAAGACATGACATATGCTGCTGCCAACAGGTGGCGCTATGATTATATCTGAATATTGGTCTTTAGACGTCTTCAGACCAGTACTCTTACCAAACATGTGAAGTTTGTGGCAGATCAGACATTGCATGTTTAAGTTAGTGTAAAACAAGCCATTTCCTGTTGCCAGCAGGTGGCGCTATGATTATAATAGAATATTGGCCTTCAGATGTGTTCAGGTCAGGACTCTTATCAAACATGTGAAGTTTGGGGCAGATCAGACATTGTATGGCTGAGTTATAACAACTTCTATTACCATGGCGAAACATCAAACTTTGTCAGGCTGCCACGGACACGCCCTTCAACGAAAACTCAAGATCTTCACAATTTAACATCGCAAAGGTCTTTACATTAGACTGACCAAATATAATGTTGATTTCATGAAATCTGTAGGAGGAGTTTCTCACAGCGTAAAACATGTCACTTCCTGTTACCAGCAGGTGGCGCTATGACTATGACTGAATATGATCATGGGTATGTGTTAAGGACCAGACTCTTATCAAACATGTGAAGTTTGGGGCAGATCAGACATTGTATGGCTGAGTTATAACAACTTCCTTTTTCATGGCGAATCATCGAAATTTGACAGGCCGCCACGGACACACCCTTCAACGAAAACTCTAGATCTTCGCAATTTAACGTCACAAAGGGCTTTAGATTAGACTGACCAAATTTGGTGTTGATCCGAATAAATCTCTAGGAGGAGTTCGTTTTCATACGACGCATGGAAATGGCAAAAATGGCCCAAAATTTGCTGATAAAATGAAAAATAACCGACTTCCTGTTGGGTTTCGGATTTTGCTCCAAGAGACTTTTTTGTTTGTATTGGTGTGTTACATGTGTGTACCAATTTTCATACATGTACGTGAAACGTAGCTCGAAGCGCACTCCGCTGAAAGTGTATAGGTGGCGCTATCGAGCCATTTTGTCACACCCACTTCTGAAACCCATATCAGATGTAAATTTTCGCCAGTTCTGATGTGTGTGCAAAGTTTGATGACTTTTCGGGCATGTTTAGGCCCTCAAAAATGCGATTCATTTTGGAGAAGAAGAAGAAGAAGAATAATAAAAATTAAAGCTGCAAGCAGCGATGAACGGGCCCTCGCACCCGGGCTCACCGCCGACCGGAGGCGAATGGTGGGCACTATGCTTTTCACATAGTAAATTTAGGAGGAATCTGTCAAAGTCATTAAGATGTGCCAAACTTCCTGCTGCCAGCTGGTGGCGCTATGCCTATAACTGAATATTGGAACGTAGATCTGTTCAGGCGTACACTTTTATCAAAGATACGAACTTTGGTGCAGATTGAACATAGTATGCTTGAGCTAGTGTAAGACATGACATATGCTGCTGCCAACAGGTGGCGCTATGATTATATCTGAATATTGGTCTTTAGATGTCTTCAGACCAGTACTCTTACCAAACATGTGAAGTTTGGGGCAGATCAGACATTGCATGTGTAAGTTAGTGTAAAACAAGACATTTCCTGTTGCCAGCAGGTGGCGCTATAATTATAATGGAATATTGGCCTTCAGATGTGTTCAGGCCAGGACTCTTATCGAACATGTGAAGTTTGGGGCAGATCAGATATTGTATGGCTGAGTTATAACAGCTTCTATTCCAATGGCGAAACATCGAACTTTGTCAGGCCACCACGGACACGCCCTTCAACAAAAACTCAAGATCTTCACAATTTAACATCGCAAAGGCCTTTAAATTAGACTGACCAAATATAATGTTGATTTCATGAAATCTGTAGGAGGAGTTTCTCACAGCGTAAAACATGTCACTTCCTGTTACCAGCAGGTGGCGCTATGACTATGACTGAATATGATCATGGGTATGTGTTCAGGACCAGACTCTTATCACACATGTGAAGTTTGGGGCAGATCAGACATTGTATGGCTGAGTTATAACAACTTCCTTTTTCATGGCGAAACATCGAAATTTGACAGGCCGCCACGGACACGCCCTCCAGTGAAAACTCTAGATCTTCGCAATTTAACGTCACAAAGGGCTTTAGATGAGACTACCCAAATTTGGTGTTGATCTGAATAAATCTCTAGGAGGAGTTCGTTTTCATACGACGCATGGAAATGGCAAAAATGGCCCAAAATTTGCTGATAAAATGAAAAATAACCGACTTCCTGTTGGGTTTCGGATTTTGCTCCAAGAGACTTTTTTGTGGGTATTGGTGTGTTACATGTGTGTACCAATTTTCATACATGTACGTGAAACGTAGCTCGAAGCGCACTCCGCTGAAAGTGTATAGGTGGCGCTATCGAGCCATTTTGTCACACCCACTTCTGAAACCCATATCAGATGTAAATTTTCGCCAGTTCTGATGTGTGTGCAAAGTTTGATGACTTTTCGGGCATGTTTAGGCCCTCAAAAATGCGATTCATTTTGGAGAAGAAGAAGAAGAAGAATAATAATAATTAAAGCTGCAAGCAGCGATGAACGGGCCCTCGCACCCGGGCTCACCGCCGACCGGAGGCGAATGGTGGGCACTATGCTTTTCACATAGTAAATTTAGGAGGAATCTGTCAAAGTCATTAAGATGTGCCAAACTTCCTGCTGCCAGCTGGTGGCGCTATGCCTATAACTGAATATTGGAACGTAGATCTGTTCAGGCGTACACTTTTATCAAAGATACGAACTTTGGTGCAGATTGAACATAGTATGCTTGAGCTAGTGTAAGACATGACATATGCTGCTGCCAACAGGTGGCGCTATGATTATATCTGAATATTGGTCTTTAGACGTCTTCAGACCAGTACTCTTACCAAACATGTGAAGTTTGTGGCAGATCAGACATTGCATGTTTAAGTTAGTGTAAAACAAGCCATTTCCTGTTGCCAGCAGGTGGCGCTATGATTATAATAGAATATTGGCCTTCAGATGTGTTCAGGTCAGGACTCTTATCAAACATGTGAAGTTTGGGGCAGATCAGACATTGTATGGCTGAGTTATAACAACTTCTATTACCATGGCGAAACATCAAACTTTGTCAGGCTGCCACGGACACGCCCTTCAACGAAAACTCAAGATCTTCACAATTTAACATCGCAAAGGTCTTTACATTAGACTGACCAAATATAATGTTGATTTCATGAAATCTGTAGGAGGAGTTTCTCACAGCGTAAAACATGTCACTTCCTGTTACCAGCAGGTAGCGCTATGACTATAACTGAATATGGTCATGGGTATGTGTTCAGGACCAGACTCTTATCACACATGTGAAGTTTGGGGCAGATCAGACATTGTATGGCTGAGTTATAACAACTTCCTTTTTCATGGCGAAACATCGAAATTTGACAGGCCGCCACGGACACGCCCTCCAGTGAAAACTCTAGATCTTCGCAATTTAACGTCACAAAGGGCTTTAGATTAGACTACCCAAATTTGGTGTTGATCCGAATAAATCTCTAGGAGGAGTTCGTTTTCATACGACGCATGGAAATGGCAAAAATGGCCCAAAATTTGCTGATAAAATGAAAAATAACCGACTTCCTGTTGGGTTTCGGATTTTGCTCCAAGAGACTTTTTTGTGGGTATTGGTGTGTTACATGTGTGTACCAATTTTCATACATGTACGTGAAACGTAGCTCGAAGCGCACTCCGCTGAAAGTGTATAGGTGGCGCTATCGAGCCATTTTGTCACACCCACTTCTGAAACCCATATCAGATGTAAATTTTCGCCAGTTCTGATGTGTGTGCAAAGTTTGATGACTTTTCGGGCATGTTTAGGCCCTCAAAAATGCGATTCATTTTGGAGAAGAAGAAGAAGAAGAATAATAATAATTAAAGCTGCAAGCAGCGATGAACGGGCCCTCGCACCCGGGCTCACCGCCGACCGGAGGCGAATGGTGGGCACTATGCTTTTCACATAGTAAATTTAGGAGGAATCTGTCAAAGTCATTAAGATGTGCCAAACTTCCTGCTGCCAGCTGGTGGCGCTATGCCTATAACTGAATATTGGAACGTAGATCTGTTCAGGCGTACACTTTTATCAAAGATACGAACTTTGGTGCAGATTGAACATAGTATGCTTGAGCTAGTGTAAGACATGACATATGCTGCTGCCAACAGGTGGCGCTATGATTATATCTGAATATTGGTCTTTAGACGTCTTCAGACCAGTACTCTTACCAAACATGTGAAGTTTGTGGCAGATCAGACATTGCATGTTTAAGTTAGTGTAAAACAAGCCATTTCCTGTTGCCAGCAGGTGGCGCTATGATTATAATAGAATATTGGCCTTCAGATGTGTTCAGGTCAGGACTCTTATCAAACATGTGAAGTTTGGGGCAGATCAGACATTGTATGGCTGAGTTATAACAACTTCTATTACCATGGCGAAACATCAAACTTTGTCAGGCTGCCACGGACACGCCCTTCAACGAAAACTCAAGATCTTCACAATTTAACATCGCAAAGGTCTTTACATTAGACTGACCAAATATAATGTTGATTTCATGAAATCTGTAGGAGGAGTTTCTCACAGCGTAAAACATGTCACTTCCTGTTACCAGCAGGTGGCGCTATGACTATGACTGAATATGATCATGGGTATGTGTTAAGGACCAGACTCTTATCAAACATGTGAAGTTTGGGGCAGATCAGACATTGTATGGCTGAGTTATAACAACTTCCTTTTTCATGGCGAATCATCGAAATTTGACAGGCCGCCACGGACACACCCTTCAACGAAAACTCTAGATCTTCGCAATTTAACGTCACAAAGGGCTTTAGATTAGACTGACCAAATTTGGTGTTGATCCGAATAAATCTCTAGGAGGAGTTCGTTTTCATACGACGCATGGAAATGGCAAAAATGGCCCAAAATTTGCTGATAAAATGAAAAATAACCGACTTCCTGTTGGGTTTCGGATTTTGCTCCAAGAGACTTTTTTGTTTGTATTGGTGTGTTACATGTGTGTACCAATTTTCATACATGTACGTGAAACGTAGCTCGAAGCGCACTCCGCTGAAAGTGTATAGGTGGCGCTATCGAGCCATTTTGTCACACCCACTTCTGAAACCCATATCAGATGTAAATTTTCGCCAGTTCTGATGTGTGTGCAAAGTTTGATGACTTTTCGGGCATGTTTAGGCCCTCAAAAATGCGATTCATTTTGGAGAAGAAGAAGAAGAAGAATAATAAAAATTAAAGCTGCAAGCAGCGATGAACGGGCCCTCGCACCCGGGCTCACCGCCGACCGGAGGCGAATGGTGGGCACTATGCTTTTCACATAGTAAATTTAGGAGGAATCTGTCAAAGTCATTAAGATGTGCCAAACTTCCTGCTGCCAGCTGGTGGCGCTATGCCTATAACTGAATATTGGAACGTAGATCTGTTCAGGCGTACACTTTTATCAAAGATACGAACTTTGGTGCAGATTGAACATAGTATGCTTGAGCTAGTGTAAGACATGACATATGCTGCTGCCAACAGGTGGCGCTATGATTATATCTGAATATTGGTCTTTAGATGTCTTCAGACCAGTACTCTTACCAAACATGTGAAGTTTGGGGCAGATCAGACATTGCATGTGTAAGTTAGTGTAAAACAAGACATTTCCTGTTGCCAGCAGGTGGCGCTATAATTATAATGGAATATTGGCCTTCAGATGTGTTCAGGCCAGGACTCTTATCGAACATGTGAAGTTTGGGGCAGATCAGATATTGTATGGCTGAGTTATAACAGCTTCTATTCCAATGGCGAAACATCGAACTTTGTCAGGCCACCACGGACACGCCCTTCAACAAAAACTCAAGATCTTCACAATTTAACATCGCAAAGGCCTTTAAATTAGACTGACCAAATATAATGTTGATTTCATGAAATCTGTAGGAGGAGTTTCTCACAGCGTAAAACATGTCACTTCCTGTTACCAGCAGGTGGCGCTATGACTATGACTGAATATGATCATGGGTATGTGTTCAGGACCAGACTCTTATCACACATGTGAAGTTTGGGGCAGATCAGACATTGTATGGCTGAGTTATAACAACTTCCTTTTTCATGGCGAAACATCGAAATTTGACAGGCCGCCACGGACACGCCCTCCAGTGAAAACTCTAGATCTTCGCAATTTAACGTCACAAAGGGCTTTAGATGAGACTACCCAAATTTGGTGTTGATCTGAATAAATCTCTAGGAGGAGTTCGTTTTCATACGACGCATGGAAATGGCAAAAATGGCCCAAAATTTGCTGATAAAATGAAAAATAACCGACTTCCTGTTGGGTTTCGGATTTTGCTCCAAGAGACTTTTTTGTGGGTATTGGTGTGTTACATGTGTGTACCAATTTTCATACATGTACGTGAAACGTAGCTCGAAGCGCACTCCGCTGAAAGTGTATAGGTGGCGCTATCGAGCCATTTTGTCACACCCACTTCTGAAACCCATATCAGATGTAAATTTTCGCCAGTTCTGATGTGTGTGCAAAGTTTGATGACTTTTCGGGCATGTTTAGGCCCTCAAAAATGCGATTCATTTTGGAGAAGAAGAAGAAGAAGAATAATAATAATTAAAGCTGCAAGCAGCGATGAACGGGCCCTCGCACCCGGGCTCACCGCCGACCGGAGGCGAATGGTGGGCACTATGCTTTTCACATAGTAAATTTAGGAGGAATCTGTCAAAGTCATTAAGATGTGCCAAACTTCCTGCTGCCAGCTGGTGGCGCTATGCCTATAACTGAATATTGGAACGTAGATCTGTTCAGGCGTACACTTTTATCAAAGATACGAACTTTGGTGCAGATTGAACATAGTATGCTTGAGCTAGTGTAAGACATGACATATGCTGCTGCCAACAGGTGGCGCTATGATTATATCTGAATATTGGTCTTTAGACGTCTTCAGACCAGTACTCTTACCAAACATGTGAAGTTTGTGGCAGATCAGACATTGCATGTTTAAGTTAGTGTAAAACAAGCCATTTCCTGTTGCCAGCAGGTGGCGCTATGATTATAATAGAATATTGGCCTTCAGATGTGTTCAGGTCAGGACTCTTATCAAACATGTGAAGTTTGGGGCAGATCAGACATTGTATGGCTGAGTTATAACAACTTCTATTACCATGGCGAAACATCAAACTTTGTCAGGCTGCCACGGACACGCCCTTCAACGAAAACTCAAGATCTTCACAATTTAACATCGCAAAGGTCTTTACATTAGACTGACCAAATATAATGTTGATTTCATGAAATCTGTAGGAGGAGTTTCTCACAGCGTAAAACATGTCACTTCCTGTTACCAGCAGGTGGCGCTATGACTATGACTGAATATGATCATGGGTATGTGTTAAGGACCAGACTCTTATCAAACATGTGAAGTTTGGGGCAGATCAGACATTGTATGGCTGAGTTATAACAACTTCCTTTTTCATGGCGAATCATCGAAATTTGACAGGCCGCCACGGACACACCCTCCAACGAAAACTCTAGATCTTCGCAATTTAACGTCACAAAGGGCTTTAGATTAGACTGACCAAATTTGGTGTTGATCCGAATAAATCTCTAGGAGGAGTTCGTTTTCATACGACGCATGGAAATGGCAAAAATGGCCCAAAATTTGCTGATAAAATGAAAAATAACCGACTTCCTGTTGGGTTTCGGATTTTGCTCCAAGAGACTTTTTTGTGGGTATTGGTGTGTTACATGTGTGTACCAATTTTCATACATGTACGTGAAACGTAGCTCGAAGCGCACTCCGCTGAAAGTGTATAGGTGGCGCTATCGAGCCATTTTGTCACACCCACTTCTGAAACCCATATCAGATGTAAATTTTCGCCAGTTCTGATGTGTGTGCAAAGTTTGATGACTTTTCGGGCATGTTTAGGCCCTCAAAAATGCGATTCATTTTGGAGAAGAAGAAGAAGAAGAATAATAATAATTAAAGCTGCAAGCAGCGATGAACGGGCCCTCGCACCCGGGCTCACCGCCGACCGGAGGCGAATGGTGGGCACTATGCTTTTCACATAGTAAATTTAGGAGGAATCTGTCAAAGTCATTAAGATGTGCCAAACTTCCTGCTGCCAGCTGGTGGCGCTATGCCTATAACTGAATATTGGAACGTAGATCTGTTCAGGCGTACACTTTTATCAAAGATACGAACTTTGGTGCAGATTGAACATAGTATGCTTGAGCTAGTGTAAGACATGACATATGCTGCTGCCAACAGGTGGCGCTATGATTATATCTGAATATTGGTCTTTAGATGTCTTCAGACCAGTACTCTTACCAAACATGTGAAGTTTGTGGCAGATCAGACATTGCATGTTTAAGTTAGTGTAAAACAAGCCATTTCCTGTTGCCAGCAGGTGGCGCTATGATTATAATAGAATATTGGCCTTCAGATGTGTTCAGGTCAGGACTCTTATCAAACATGTGAAGTTTGGGGCAGATCAGACATTGTATGGCTGAGTTATAACAACTTCTATTACCATGGCGAAACATCAAACTTTGTCAGGCTGCCACAGACACGCCCTTCAACGAAAACTCAAGATCTTCACAATTTAACATCGCAAAGGTCTTTACATTAGACTGACCAAATATAATGTTGATTTCATGAAATCTGTAGGAGGAGTTTCTCACAGCGTAAAACATGTCACTTCCTGTTGTCAGCAGGTGGCGCTATGACTATAACTGAATATTATTTCACATATGTGTTCAGGACCAGACTGTTATCAAACATGTGAAGTTTGGGGCAGATCAGATATTGTATGGCTGAGTTATAACAACTTCCTTTTTCATGGCGAATCATCGAAATTTGACAGGCCGCCACGGACACGCCCTCCAACGAAAACTCTAGATCTTCGCAATTTAACGTCACAAAGGGCTTTAGATTAGACTGACCAAATTTGGTGTTGATCCAAATAAAACTCTGGGAGGAGTTCGTTCAAGTATGACACCTGGAAATGGCAAAAATGAGACAAAATTTGCTGGAAAAATTAAAAATATCCGACTTCCTGTTGGGTTTCGGATTTTGCCTCAAGAGACTTTTTTGTAGGTATTGGTGTGTTGCATGTGTGTGCCGATTTTCATACATGTATGTAAAACGTAGCTCGAGGCGCACACCGCTGAAAGTGTATAGGTGGCGCTGTCGAGCCAATTTAGCACACCCACTTCTGAGACCCATATCAGACGTAAATTTTCGCCGGTTCTGATGCGTGTGCAAAGTTTCGTGAGTTTTCGGGCATGTTTAGGCCCTCAAAAATGCGATTCATTTTGGAGAATAATAATAATAATAATAATAATAATAATAATAATAATAATAATAATAATAAACGGAGCAATTCCAATAGGGTCCTCACACCATCGGTGCTCGGGCCCTAATTAAAGCTGCAAGCAGCGATGAACGGGCCCTCGCACCCGGGCTCACCGCCGACCGGAGGCGAATGGTGGGCACTATGCTTTTCACATAGTAAATTTAGGAGGAATCTGTCAAAGTCATTAAGATGTGCCAAACTTCCTGCTGCCAGCTGGTGGCGCTATGCCTATAACTGAATATTGGAACGTAGATCTGTTCAGGCGTACACTTTTATCAAAGATACGAACTTTGGTGCAGATTGAACATAGTATGCTTGAGCTAGTGTAAGACATGACATATGCTGCTGCCAACAGGTGGCGCTATGATTATATCTGAATATTGGTCTTTAGATGTCTTCAGACCAGTACTCTTACCAAACATGTGAAGTTTGTGGCAGATCAGACATTGCATGTTTAAGTTAGTGTAAAACAAGCCATTTCCTGTTGCCAGCAGGTGGCGCTATGATTATAATAGAATATTGGCCTTCAGATGTGTTCAGGTCAGGACTCTTATCAAACATGTGAAGTTTGGGGCAGATCAGACATTGTATGGCTGAGTTATAACAACTTCTATTACCATGGCGAAACATCAAACTTTGTCAGGCTGCCACAGACACGCCCTTCAACGAAAACTCAAGATCTTCACAATTTAACATCGCAAAGGTCTTTACATTAGACTGACCAAATATAATGTTGATTTCATGAAATCTGTAGGAGGAGTTTCTCACAGCGTAAAACATGTCACTTCCTGTTGTCAGCAGGTGGCGCTATGACTATAACTGAATATTATTTCACATATGTGTTCAGGACCAGACTGTTATCAAACATGTGAAGTTTGGGGCAGATCAGATATTGTATGGCTGAGTTATAACAACTTCCTTTTTCATGGCGAATCATCGAAATTTGACAGGCCGCCACGGACACGCCCTCCAACGAAAACTCTAGATCTTCGCAATTTAACGTCACAAAGGGCTTTAGATTAGACTGACCAAATTTGGTGTTGATCCAAATAAAACTCTGGGAGGAGTTCGTTCAAGTATGACACCTGGAAATGGCAAAAATGAGACAAAATTTGCTGGAAAAATTAAAAATATCCGACTTCCTGTTGGGTTTCGGATTTTGCCTCAAGAGACTTTTTTGTAGGTATTGGTGTGTTGCATGTGTGTGCCGATTTTCATACATGTATGTAAAACGTAGCTCGAGGCGCACACCGCTGAAAGTGTATAGGTGGCGCTGTCGAGCCAATTTAGCACACCCACTTCTGAGACCCATATCAGACGTAAATTTTCGCCGGTTCTGATGCATGTGCAAAGTTTCGTGAGTTTTCGGGCATGTTTAGGCCCTCAAAAATGCGATTCATTTTGGAGAATAATAATAATAATAATAATAATAATAATAATAATAATAATAATAATAATAAACGGAGCAATTCCAATAGGGTCCTCACACCATCGGTGCTCGGGCCCTAATTAAAGCTGCAAGCAGCGATGAACGGGCCCTCGCACCCGGGCTCACCGCCGACCGGAGGCGAATGGTGGGCACTATGCTTTTCACATAGTAAATTTAGGAGGAATCTGTCAAAGTCATTAAGATGTGCCAAACTTCCTGCTGCCAGCTGGTGGCACTATGCCTATAACTGAATATTGGAACGTAGATCTGTTCAGGCGTACACTTTTATCAAAGATACGAACTTTGGTGCAGATTGAACATAGTATGCTTGAGCTAGTGTAAGACATGACATATGCTGCTGCCAACAGGTGGCGCTATGATTATATCTGAATATTGGTCTTTAGATGTCTTCAGACCAGTACTCTTACCAAACATGTGAAGTTTGTGGTAATTAATAATAATAATAATAATAATAATAAACAGAGCAATTTCAAAAGGGTCCTCACACCATCGGTGCTCGGGCCCTAATAATTAAAGCTGCAAGCAGCGATGAAAGGGCCCTCGCACCCGGGCTCACCGCCGACCGGAGGCGAATGGTGGGCACTATGCTTTTCACATAGTAAATTTAGGAGGAATATGTCAAAGTCATTTATATGTGCCAAACTTCCTGCTGCCAGCTGGTGGCGCTATATCAATAACTGAATATTGGCATGTAGATGAGTTCAGGCCAGCACTTTTGTCAAATATATGAAGATTGGTGCATATTGAACATGGCATGCTTGAGTTAGTGTAAGACATTACATATCCTGCTGCCAACAGGTGGCGCTATGATTATAACTGAATATTGGTCTTTAGATGTCTTCAGGCCAGTACTCTTACCAAACATGTGAAGTTTGGTGCAGATCAGACATTGCATGTTTAAGTTAGTGTAAAATAAGTCATTTCCTGTTGCCAACAGGTGGCGCTATGATAATAACTGAATATCGGCCTCTAGATGTGTTCAGGCCAGGACTCTTATCGAACATGTGAAGTTTGGGGCAGATCGGACATTTTATGGCTGAGCTATAACAGCTTCTATTCCGATGGCGAAACATCGAACTTTGTCAAGCCGCCATGGACACGCCCTTTAATGAAAACTCAAGATCTTCACAATTTATCATGGCAAAGGCCTTTAGAGTAGACTGACCAAATTTGGTGTTGATCTGAATAAATCTCTAGGTGGAGTTCACTGCAGAGTGCAACATGTCACTTCCTGTTGCCAATAGGTGGCGCTATGACTAAAACTGAATTTGACTATGGGTATGTGTTCAGGACCAGACTCTTATCAAACATGTGAACTTTGGGGCAGATCAGACTTTGTATGGCTGAGTTATAACAACTTCCTTTTTCATGGCGAATCATCGAAATTTGACAGGCCGCCACGGACACGCCCTCCAACGAAAACTCTAGATCTTCGCAATTTAACGTCACATGGGCCTTTAGATTAGACTGACCAAATTTGGTGTTGATCCGAATAAATCTCTAGGAGGAGTTCGTTCAAGTACGACGCCTGGAAATGGCAAAAATGAGACAAAATTTGCTGGAAAAATTAAAAATATCCGACTTCCTGTTGGGTTTCGGATTTTGCCTCAAGAGACTTTTTTGTAGGTATTGGTGTGTTACATGTGTGTACCGAGTTTCGTAAATGTACTTGAAACGTAGCTCGAGGCGCACTCCGCTGAATGTGTATAGGTGGCGCTATCGAGCCATTTTGCCACACCCACTTCTGAGACCCATATCAGACGTAAATTTTCGCCAGTTCTGATGCGTGTGCAAAGTTTGGTGAGTTTTCGGGCATGTTTAGGCCCTCAAAAATGCGATTCATTTTGGAGAATAATAATAATAATAATAATAATAATAATAATAATAATAATAAACGGAGCAATTCCAATAGGGTCCTCACACCATCGGTGCTCGGGCCCTAATTAAAGCTGCAAGCAGCGATGAAAGGGCCCTCGCACCCGGGCTCAACGCCGATCGGAGGCGAATGGTTGGCACTATGCTTTTCACATAGTAAATTTAGGAGGAATATGTCAAAGTCATTTATATGTGCCAAACTTCCTGCTGCCAGCTGGTGGCGCTATATCAATAACTGAATATTGGCATGTAGATGAGTTCAGGCCAGCACTTTTGTCAAATATATGAAGATTGGTGCATATTGAACATGGTATGCTTGAGTTAGTGTAAGACATTACATATCCTGCTGCCAACAGGTGGCGCTATGATTATAACTGAATATTGGTCTTTAGATGTCTTCAGGCCAGTACTCTTACCAAACATGTGAAGTTTGGTGCAGATCAGACATTGCATGTTTAAGTTAGTGTAAAATAAGTCATTTCCTGTTGCCAACAGGTGGCGCTATGATAATAACTGAATATCGGCCTCTAGATGTGTTCAGGCCAGGACTCTTATCGAACATGTGAAGTTTGGGGCAGATCGGACATTTTATGGCTGAGCTATAACAGCTTCTATTCCGATGGCGAAACATCGAACTTTGTCAAGCCGCCATGGACACGCCCTTTAATGAAAACTCAAGATCTTCACAATTTATCATGGCAAAGGCCTTTAGAGTAGACTGACCAAATTTGGTGTTGATCTGAATAAATCTCTAGGTGGAGTTCACTGCAGAGTGCAACATGTCACTTCCTGTTGCCAATAGGTGGCGCTATGACTAAAACTGAATTTGACTATGGGTATGTGTTCAGGACCAGACTCTTATCAAACATGTGAACTTTGGGGCAGATCAGACTTTGTATGGCTGAGTTATAACAACTTCCTTTTTCATGGCGAATCATCGAAATTTGACAGGCCGCCACGGACACGCCCTCCAACGAAAACTCTAGATCTTCGCAATTTAACGTCACATGGGCCTTTAGATTAGACTGACCAAATTTGGTGTTGATCCGAATAAATCTCTAGGAGGAGTTCGTTCAAGTACGACGCCTGGAAATGGCAAAAATGAGACAAAATTTGCTGGAAAAATTAAAAATATCCGACTTCCTGTTGGGTTTCGGATTTTGCCTCAAGAGACTTTTTTGTAGGTATTGGTGTGTTACATGTGTGTACCGAGTTTCGTAAATGTACTTGAAACGTAGCTCGAGGCGCACTCCGCTGAATGTGTATAGGTGGCGCTATCGAGCCATTTTGCCACACCCACTTCTGAGACCCATATCAGACGTAAATTTTCGCCAGTTCTGATGCGTGTGCAAAGTTTCGTGAGTTTTCGGGCATGTTTAGGCCCTCAAAAATGCGATTCATTTTGGAGAAGAATAATAATAATAATTAAAGCTGCAAGCAGCGATGAACGGGCCCTCGCACCCGGGCTCACCGCCGACCGGAGGCGAATGGTGGGCACTATGCTTTTCACATAGTAAATTTAGGAGGAATCTGTCAAAGTCATTAAGATGTGCCAAACTTCCTGCTGCCAGCTGGTGGCGCTGTGCCTATAACTGAATATTGGAACGTAGATCTGTTCAGGCGTACACTTTTATCAAAGATACGAACTTTGGTGCAGATTGAACATAGTATGCTTGAGCTAGTGTAAGACATGACATATGCTGCTGCCAACAGGTGGCGCTATGATTATATCTGAATATTGGTCTTTAGATGTCTTCAGACCAGTACTCTTACCAAACATGTGAAGTTTGTGGCAGATCAGACATTGCATGTTTAAGTTAGTGTAAAACAAGCCATTTCCTGTTGCCAGCAGGTGGCGCTATGATTATAATAGAATATTGGCCTTCAGATGTGTTCAGGTCAGGACTCTTATCAAACATGTGAAGTTTGGGGCAGATCAGACATTGTATGGCTGAGTTATAACAACTTCTATTACCATGGCGAAACATCAAACTTTGTCAGGCTGCCACGGACACGCCCTTTAACGAAAACTCAAGATCTTCACAATTTAACATCGCAAAGGTCTTTACATTAGACTGACCAAATATAATGTTGATTTCATGAAATCTGTAGGAGTTTCTCACAGCGTAAAACATGTCACTTCCTGTTACCAGCAGGTGGCGCTATGACTATGACTGAATATGATCATGGGTATGTGTTCAGGACCAGACTCTTATCAAACATGTGAAGTTTGGGGCAGATCAGACATTGTATGGCTGAGTTATAACAACTTCCTTTTTAATGGCGAATCATCGAAATTTGACAGGCCGCCACGGACACGCCCTCCAACGAAAACTCTAGATCTTCGCAATTTAACGTCACAAAGGGCTTTAGATTAGACTGACCAAATTTGGTGTTGATCCGAATAAATCTCTAGGAGGAGTTCGTTCAAGTACGACGCCTGGAAATGGCAAAAATGAGACAAAATTTGCTGGAAAAATTAAAAATATCCGACTTCCTGTTGGGTTTCGGATTTTGCCTCAAGAGACTTTTTTGTAGGTATTGGTGTGTTACATGTGTGTACCGAGTTTCGCAAATGTACTTGAAACGTAGCTCGAGGCGCACTCCGCTGAATGTGTATAGGTGGCGCTATCGAGCCATTTTGCCACACCTACTTCTGAGACCCATATCAGACGTAAATTTTCGCCAGTTCTGATGCGTGTGCAAAGTTTCGTGAGTTTTCGGGCATGTTTAGGCCCTCAAAAATGCGATTCATTTTGGAGAAGAATAATAATAATAATAATAATAATAATAATAATAAACAGAGCAATTTCAATAGGGTCCTCACACCATCGGTGCTCGGGCCCTAATAAACGGAGCAATTCCAATAGGGTCCTCACACCATCGGTGCTCGGGCCCTAATTAAAGCTGCAAGCAGCGATGAACGGGCCCTCGCACCCGGGCTCACCGCCGATCGGTGGCGAATGGTGGGCACTATGCTTTTCACATAGTAAATTTAGGAGGAAAATGTCAAAGTCATTAATATGTGCCAAACTTCCTGCTGCCAGCTGGTGGCGTTATATCAATAACTGAATATTGGCATGTAGATGAGTTCAGGCCAGCACTTTAGTCAAACATATGAAGTTTGGTGCAGACTGAACATGGTATGCTTGAGTTAGTGTAAGACATTACATATCTTGCTGCCAACAGGTGGCGCTATGAAAATAACTGAATATCGGCCTCTAGATGTGTTCAGGCCAGGACTCTTATCAAACATGTGAAGTTTGGGGCAGATCGGACATTGTATGGCTGAGTTATAACAGCTTCTATTCCCATGGCGAAACATCGAACTTTGTCAGGCTGCCACGGACACGCCCTCCAACGAAAACTCTAGATCTTCACAATTTATCATGGCAAAGGCCTTTAGATTAGACTGAACAAATATAATGTTGATTTCATTAAATCTCTAGGAGGAGTTTCTCACAGCGTAAAACGTCACTTCCTGTTGCCTGCAGGTGGCGCTATGACTAACACAGAATATGGTCATGGGTATGTGTTCAGGACCAGACTCTTATCAAACATGTAAAGTTTGGGGCAGATCAGACTTTGTATGGCTGAGTTATAACAACTTCCTTTTTCATGGCGAATCATCGAAATTTGACAGGCCGCCACGGACACGCCCTCCAATGAAAACTCTAGATCTTCGCAATTTAACGTCACAAAGGGCTTTAGATTAGACTGACCAAATTTGGTGTTGATCCGAATAAATCTCTAGGAGGAGTTCGTTTTAATACGACACCTGGAAATGGAAAAAATGACACAAAAATTGCTCAGAAAATTAAAAATAACCGACTTCCTGTTGGGTTTCGGATTTTGCTCCAAGAGACTTTTTTGTGGGTATTGGTGTGTTACATGTGTATACCAATTTTCATACATGTATGTGAAACGTAGCGGGAGGGGCACTTCATAGAAAGTGAATAGGTGGCGCTGTCGAGCCATTTTGCCACACCCACTTCTGAAACCTTTATCAGACGTAAATTTTCGCCAGGTCTGATGCGTGTGCAAAGTTTGGTGAGTTTTCAGGCATGTTTAGGCCCTCAAAATTGCGATTCATTTTGGAGAAGAAGAAGAAGAAGAATAATAATAATAATAATAATAAACAGAGCAATTCCAATAGGGTCCTCACACCATCGGTGCTCGGGCCCTAATTAAAGCTGCAAGCAGCGATGAACGGGCCCTCGCACCCGGGCTCACCGCCGACCGGAGGCGAATGGTGGGCACTATGCTTTTCACATAGTAAATTTAGGAGGAATCTGTCAAAGTCATTAAGATGTGCCAAACTTCCTGCTGCCAGCTGGTGGCGCTATGCCTATAACTGAATATTGGAACGTAGATCTGTTCAGGCGTACACTTTTATCAAAGATACGAACTTTGGTGCAGATTGAACATAGTATGCTTGAGCTAGTGTAAGACATGACATATACTGCTGCCAACAGGTGGCGCTATGATTATATCTGAATATTGGTCTTTAGATGTCTTCAGACCAGTACTTTTACCAAACATGTGAAGTTTGTGGCAGATCAGACATTGCATGTTTAAGTTAGTGTAAAACAAGCCATTTCCTGTTGCCAGCAGGTGGCGCTATGATTATAATAGAATATTGGCCTTCAGATGTGTTCAGGTCAGGACTCTTATCAAACATGTGAAGTTTGGGGCAGATCAGACATTGTATGGCTGAGTTATAACAACTTCTATTACCATGGCGAAACATCAAACTTTGTCAGGCTGCCACGGACACGCCTTTCGACGAAAACTCAAGATCTTCACAATTTAACATCGCAAAGGTCTTTACATTAGACTGACCAAATATAATGTTGATTTCATGAAATCTGTAGGAGGAGTTTCTCACAGCGTAAAACATGTCACTTCCTGTTACCAGCATGTGGCGCTATGACTATGACTGAATATGATCATGGGTATGTGTTCAGGACCAGACTCTTATCAAACATGTGAAGTTTGGGGCAGATCAGACATTGTATGGCTGAGTTATAACAACTTCCTTTTTCATGGCGAATCATCGAAATTTGACAGGCCGCCACGGACACGCCCTCCAACGAAAACTCTAGATCTTCGCAATTTAACGTCACAAAGGGCTTTAGATTAGACTGACCAAATTTGGTGTTGATCCGAATAAATCTCTAGGAGGAGTTCGTTCAAGTACGACGCCTGGAAATGGCAAAAATGAGACAAAATTTGCTGGAAAAATTAAAAATATCCGACTTCCTGTTGGGTTTCGGATTTTGCCTCAAGAGACTTTTTTGTAGGTATTGGTGTGTTACATGTGTGTACCGAGTTTCGTAAATGTACTTGAAACGTAGCTCGAGGCGCACTCCGCTGAATGTGTATAGGTGGCGCTATCGAGCCATTTTGCCACACCCACTTCTGAGACCCATATCAGACGTAAATTTTCGCCAGTTCTGATGCGTGTGCAAAGTTTCGTGAGTTTTCGGGCATGTTTAGGCCCTCAAAAATACGATTCATTTTGGAGAATAATAATAATAATAATAATAATAATAATAATAATAATAATTAAAGCTGCAAGCAGCGATGAAAGGGCCCTCGCACCCGGGCTCAACGCCGATCGGAGGCGAATGGTTGGCACTATGCTTTTCGCATAGTAAATTTAGGAGGAATATGTCAAAGTCATTTATATGTGCCAAACTTCCTGCTGCCAGCTGGTGGCGCTATATCAATAACTGAATATTGGCATGTAGATGAGTTCAGGCCAGCACTTTTGTCAAATATATGAAGATTGGTGCATATTGAACATGGCATGCTTGAGTTAGTGTAAGACATTACATATCCTGCTGCCAACAGGTGGCGCTATGATTATAACTGAATATTGGTCTTTAGATGTCTTCAGGCCAGTACTCTTACCAAACATGTGAAGTTTGGTGCAGATCAGACATTGCATGTTTAAGTTAGTGTAAAATAAGTCATTTCCTGTTGCCAACAGGTGGCGCTATGATAATAACTGAATATCGGCCTCTAGATGTGTTCAGGCCAGGACTCTTATCGAACATGTGAAGTTTGGGGCAGATCGGACATTTTATGGCTGAGCTATAACAGCTTCTATTCCGATGGCGAAACATCGAACTTTGTCAAGCCGCCATGGACACGCCCTTTAATGAAAACTCAAGATCTTCACAATTTATCATGGCAAAGGCCTTTAGAGTAGACTGACCAAATTTGGTGTTGATCTGAATAAATCTCTAGGTGGAGTTCACTGCAGAGTGCAACATGTCACTTCCTGTTGCCAATAGGTGGCGCTATGACTAAAACTGAATTTGACTATGGGTATGTGTTCAGGACCAGACTCTTATCAAACATGTGAACTTTGGGGCAGATCAGACTTTGTATGGCTGAGTTATAACAACTTCCTTTTTCATGGCGAATCATCGAAATTTGACAGGCCGCCACGGACACGCCCTCCAACGAAAACTCTAGATCTTCGCAATTTAACGTCACATGGGCCTTTAGATTAGACTGACCAAATTTGGTGTTGATCCGAATAAATCTCTAGGAGGAGTTCGTTCAAGTACGACGCCTGGAAATGGCAAAAATGACACAAAATTTGCTGGAAAAATTAAAAATATCCGACTTCCTGTTGGGTTTCGGATTTTGCCTCAAGAGACTTTTTTGTAGGTATTGGTGTGTTACATGTGTGTACCGAGTTTCGTAAATGTACTTGAAACGTAGCTCGAGGCGCACTCCGCTGAATGTGTATAGGTGGCGCTATCGAGCCATTTTGCCACACCCACTTCTGAGACCCATATCAGACGTAAATTTTCGCCAGTTCTGATGCGTGTGCAAAGTTTGGTGAGTTTTCGGGCATGTTTAGGCCCTCAAAAATGCGATTCATTTTGGAGAAGAATAATAATAATAATAATTAAAGCTGCAAGCAGCGATGAACGGGCCCTCGCACCCGGGCTCACCGCCGACCGGTGGCGAACGGTGGGCACTATGCTTTTCACATAGTAAATTTAGGAGGAATATCTCAAAGTCATTAATATGTGCCAAACTTCCTGCTGCCAGCTGGTGGCGCTATATCAATAACTGAATATTGGCATGTAGATGAGTTCAGCCCAGCACTTTAGTCAAACATATGAAGTTTGGTGCAGACTGAACATGGTATGCTTGAGTTAGTGTAAGACATTACATATCTTGCTTCCAACAGGTGGCGCTATGATTATAACTGTATATTGGCTTTTAGATGTCTTCAGGTCAGGACTCTTACCAAACATGTGAAGTTTGGTGCAAATTAGACAATGCATGTTCAAGTTAGTGTAAAATAAGACATTTCCTGTTGTCAGCAGGTGGCGCTATGATTATAATACATTATTGGCCTCTAGATGTGTTCAGGCCAGGACTCTTATCAAACATGTGAAGTTTGGGGCAGATCGGACATTGTATGGCTGAGTTATAACAGCTTCTATTCCCATGGCGAAACATCGAACTTTGTCAGGCTGCCACGGACACGCCCTCCAACGAAAACTCTAGATCTTCACAATTTATCATGGCAAAGGCCTTTAGATTAGACTGAACAAATATAATGTTGATTTCATTAAATCTCTAGGAGGAGTTTCTCACAGCGTAAAACATGTCACTTCCTGTTGCCTGCAGGTGGCGCTATGACTAACACAGAATATGGTCATGGGTATGTGTTCAGGACCAGACTCTTATCAAACATGTAAAGTTTGGGGCAGATCAGACTTTGTATGGCTGAGTTATAACAACTTCCTTTTTCATGGCGAATCATCGAAATTTGACAGGCCGCCACGGACACGCCCTCCAATGAAAACTCTAGATCTTCGCAATTTAACGTCACAAAGGGCTTTAGATTAGACTGACCAAATTTGGTGTTTATCTGAATAAAACTCTAGGAGGAGTTCGTTTTAATACGACACCTGGAAATGGAAAAAATGACACAAAAATTGCTCAGAAAATTAAAAATAACCGACTTCCTGTTGGGTTTCGGATTTTGCTCCAAGAGACTTTTTTGTGGGTATTGGTGTGTTACATGTGTATACCAATTTTCATACATGTATGTGAAACGTAGCGGGAGGGGCACTTCATAGAAAGTGAATAGGTGGCGCTGTCGAGCCATTTTGCCACACCCACTTCTGAAACCTTTATCAGACGTAAATTTTCGCCAGGTCTGATGCGTGTGCAAAGTTTGGTGAGTTTTCAGGCATGTTTAGGCCCTCAAAATTGCGATTCATTTTGGAGAAGAAGAAGAAGAAGAAGAAGAAGAAGAATAATAATAAACAGAGCAATTCCAATAGGGTCCTCACACCATCGGTGCTCGGGCCCTAATTAAAGCTGCAAGCAGCGATGAACGGGCCCTCGCACCCGGGCTCACCGCCGACCGGAGGCGAATGGTGGGCACTATGCTTTTCACATAGTAAATTTAGGAGGAATCTGTCAAAGTCATTAAGATGTGCCAAACTTCCTGCTGCCAGCTGGTGGCGCTATGCCTATAACTGAATATTGGAACGTAGATCTGTTCAGGCGTACACTTTTATCAAAGATACGAACTTTGGTGCAGATTGAACATAGTATGCTTGAGCTAGTGTAAGACATGACATATACTGCTGCCAACAGGTGGCGCTATGATTATATCTGAATATTGGTCTTTAGATGTCTTCAGACCAGTACTCTTACCAAACATGTGAAGTTTGTGGCAGATCAGACATTGCATGTTTAAGTTAGTGTAAAACAAGCCATTTCCTGTTGCCAGCAGGTGGCGCTATGATTATAATAGAATATTGGCCTTCAGATGTGTTCAGGTCAGGACTCTTATCAAACATGTGAAGTTTGGGGCAGATCAGACATTGTATGGCTGAGTTATAACAACTTCTATTACCATGGCGAAACATCAAACTTTGTCAGGCTGCCACGGACACGCCCTTCGACGAAAACTCAAGATCTTCACAATTTAACATCGCAAAGGTCTTTACATTAGACTGACCAAATATAATGTTGATTTCATGAAATCTGTAGGAGGAGTTTCTCACAGCGTAAAACATGTCACTTCCTGTTACCAGCAGGTGGCGCTATGACTATGACTGAATATGATCATGGGTATGTGTTCAGGACCAGACTCTTATCAAACATGTGAAGTTTGGGGCAGATCAGACATTGTATGGCTGAGTTATAACAACTTCCTTTTTCATGGCGAATCATCGAAATTTGACAGGCCGCCACGGACACGCCCTCCAACGAAAACTCTAGATCTTCGCAATTTAACGTCACAAAGGGCTTTAGATTAGACTGACCAAATTTGGTGTTGATCCGAATAAATCTCTAGGAGGAGTTCGTTCAAGTACGACGCCTGGAAATGGCAAAAATGAGACAAAATTTGCTGGAAAAATTAAAAATATCCGACTTCCTGTTGGGTTTCGGATTTTGCCTCAAGAGACTTTTTTGTAGGTATTGGTGTGTTACATGTGTGTACCGAGTTTCGTAAATGTACTTGAAACGTAGCTCGAGGCGCACTCCGCTGAATGTGTATAGGTGGCGCTATCGAGCCATTTTGCCACACCCACTTCTGAGACCCATATCAGACGTAAATTTTCGCCAGTTCTGATGCGTGTGCAAAGTTTGGTGAGTTTTCGGGCATGTTTAGGCCCTCAAAAATACGATTCATTTTGGAGAATAATAATAATAATAATAATAATAATAATAATAATAATAATAATAATAATTAAAGCTGCAAGCAGCGATGAAAGGGCCCTCGCACCCGGGCTCAACGCCGATCGGAGGCGAATGGTTGGCACTATGCTTTTCGCATAGTAAATTTAGGAGGAATATGTCAAAGTCATTTATATGTGCCAAACTTCCTGCTGCCAGCTGGTGGCGCTATATCAATAACTGAATATTGGCATGTAGATGAGTTCAGGCCAGCACTTTTGTCAAATATATGAAGATTGGTGCATATTGAACATGGCATGCTTGAGTTAGTGTAAGACATTACATATCCTGCTGCCAACAGGTGGCGCTATGATTATAACTGAATATTGGTCTTTAGATGTCTTCAGGCCAGTACTCTTACCAAACATGTGAAGTTTGGTGCAGATCAGACATTGCATGTTTAAGTTAGTGTAAAATAAGTCATTTCCTGTTGCCAACAGGTGGCGCTATGATAATAACTGAATATCGGCCTCTAGATGTGTTCAGGCCAGGACTCTTATCGAACATGTGAAGTTTGGGGCAGATCGGACATTTTATGGCTGAGCTATAACAGCTTCTATTCCGATGGCGAAACATCGAACTTTGTCAAGCCGCCATGGACACGCCCTTTAATGAAAACTCAAGATCTTCACAATTTATCATGGCAAAGGCCTTTAGAGTAGACTGACCAAATTTGGTGTTGATCTGAATAAATCTCTAGGTGGAGTTCACTGCAGAGTGCAACATGTCACTTCCTGTTGCCAATAGGTGGCGCTATGACTAAAACTGAATTTGACTATGGGTATGTGTTCAGGACCAGACTCTTATCAAACATGTGAAGTTTGGGGCAGATCAGACTTTGTATGGCTGAGTTATAACAACTTCCTTTTTCATGGCGAATCATCGAAATTTGACAGGCCGCCACGGACACGCCCTCCAACGAAAACTCTAGATCTTCGCAATTTAACGTCACATGGGCCTTTAGATTAGACTGACCAAATTTGGTGTTGATCCGAATAAATCTCTAGGAGGAGTTCGTTCAAGTACGACGCCTGGAAATGGCAAAAATGAGACAAAATTTGCTGGAAAAATTAAAAATATCCGACTTCCTGTTGGGTTTCGGATTTTGCCTCAAGAGACTTTTTTGTAGGTATTGGTGTGTTACATGTGTGTACCGAGTTTCGTAAATGTACTTGAAACGTAGCTCGAGGCGCACTCCGCTGAATGTGTATAGGTGGCGCTATCGAGCCATTTTGCCACACCCACTTCTGAGACCCATATCAGACGTAAATTTTCGCCAGTTCTGATGCGTGTGCAAAGTTTGGTGAGTTTTCGGGCATGTTTAGGCCCTCAAAAATGCGATTCATTTTGGAGAAGAATAATAATAATAATAATAATAATAATAATAATAATAATAAACAGAGCAATTTCAATAGGGTCCTCACACCATCGGTGCTCGGGCCCTAATAAACAGAGCAATTCCAATAGGGTCCTCACACCATCGGTGCTCGGGCCCTAATAAACGGAGCAATTCCAATAGGGTCCTCACACCATCGGTGCTCGGGCCCTAATTAAAGCTGCAAGCAGCGATGAACGGGCCCTCGCACCCGGGCTCACCGCCGATCGGTGGCGAATGGTGGGCACTATGCTTTTCACATAGTAAATTTAGGAGGAAAATGTCAAAGTCATTAATATGTGCCAAACTTCCTGCTGCCAGCTGGTGGCGTTATATCAATAACTGAATATTGGCATGTAGATGAGTTCAGGCCAGCACTTTAGTCAAACATATGAAGTTTGGTGCAGACTGAACATGGTATGCTTGAGTTAGTGTAAGACATTACATATCTTGCTGCCAACAGGTGGCGCTATGATTATAACTGAATATTGGCTTTTAGATGTCTTCAGGCAAGTACTCTTACCAAACATGTGAAGTTTGGTGCAGATCAGACATTGCATGTTTAAGTTAGTGTAAAATAAGTCATTTGCTGTTGCCAACAGGTGGCGCTATGAAAATAACTGAATATCGGCCTCTAGATGTGTTCAGGCCAGGACTCTTATCGAACATGTGAAGTTTGGGGCAGATCGGACATTTTATGGCTGAGCTATAACAGCTTTTATTCCGATGGCGAAACATCGAACTTTGTCAAGCCGCCATGGACACGCCCTTTAACGAAAACTCAAGATCTTCACAATTTATCATGGCAAAGGCCTTTAGAGTAGACTGACCAAATTTGGTGTTGATCTGATATAAATCTCTAGGTGGAGTTCACTGCAGAGTGCAAACATGTCACTTCCTGTTGCCAATAGGTGGCGCTATGACTAAAACTGAATTTGACTATGGGTATGTGTTCAGGACCAGACTCTTATCAAACATGTGAACTTTGGGGCAGATCAGACTTTGTATGGCTGAGTTATAACAACTTCCTTTTTCATGGCGAATCATCGAAATTTGACAGGCCGCCACGGACACGCCCTCCAACGAAAACTCTAGATCTTCGCAATTTAACGTCACATGGGCTTTAGATTAGACTGACCAAATTTGGTGTTGATCCGAATAAATCTCTAGGAGGAGTTCGTTCAAGTACGACGCCTGGAAATGGCAAAAAATGAGACAAAATTTGCTGGAAAAATTAAAAATATCCGACTTCCTGTTGGGTTTCGGATTTTGCCTCAAGAGACTTTTTTGTAGGTATTGGTGTGTTACATGTGTGTACCGAGTTTCGTAAATGTACTTGAAACGTAGCTCGAGGCGCACTCCGCTGAATGTGTATAGGTGGCGCTATCGAGCCATTTTGCCACACCCACTTCTGAGACCCATATCAGACGTAAATTTTCGCCAGGTCTGATGCGTGTGCAAAGTTTGGTGAGTTTTCGGGCATGTTTAGGCCCTCAAAAATGCGATTCATTTTGGAGAAGAATAATAATAATTAAAGCTGCAAGCAGCGATGAACGGGCCCTCGCACCCGGGCTCACCGCCGACCGGAGGCGAATGGTGGGCACTATGCTTTTCACATAGTAAATTTAGGAGGAATCTGTCAAAGTCATTAAGATGTGCCAAACTTCCTGCTGCCAGCTGGTGGCACTATGCCTATAACTGAATATTGGAACGTAGATCTGTTCAGGCGTACACTTTTATCAAAGATACGAACTTTGGTGCAGATTGAACATAGTATGCTTGAGCTAGTGTAAGACATGACATATGCTGCTGCCAACAGGTGGCGCTATGATTATATCTGAATATTGGTCTTTAGATGTCTTCAGACCAGTACTCTTACCAAACATGTGAAGTTTGTGGTAATTAATAATAATAATAATAATAATAATAAACAGAGCAATTTCAAAAGGGTCCTCACACCATCGGTGCTCGGGCCCTAATAATTAAAGCTGCAAGCAGCGATGAAAGGGCCCTCGCACCCGGCTCACCGCCGACCGGAGGCGAATGGTGGGCACTATGCTTTTCACATAGTAAATTTAGGAGGAATATGTCAAAGTCATTTATATGTGCCAAACTTCCTGCTGCCAGCTGGTGGCGCTATATCAATAACTGAATATTGGCATGTAGATGAGTTCAGGCCAGCACTTTTGTCAAATATATGAAGATTGGTGCATATTGAACATGGCATGCTTGAGTTAGTGTAAGACATTACATATCCTGCTGCCAACAGGTGGCGCTATGATTATAACTGAATATTGGTCTTTAGATGTCTTCAGGCCAGTACTCTTACCAAACATGTGAAGTTTGGTGCAGATCAGACATTGCATGTTTAAGTTAGTGTAAAATAAGTCATTTCCTGTTGCCAACAGGTGGCGCTATGATAATAACTGAATATCGGCCTCTAGATGTGTTCAGGCCAGGACTCTTATCGAACATGTGAAGTTTGGGGCAGATCGGACATTTTATGGCTGAGCTATAACAGCTTCTATTCCGATGGCGAAACATCGAACTTTGTCAAGCCGCCATGGACACGCCCTTTAATGAAAACTCAAGATCTTCACAATTTATCATGGCAAAGGCCTTTAGAGTAGACTGACCAAATTTGGTGTTGATCTGAATAAATCTCTAGGTGGAGTTCACTGCAGAGTGCAACATGTCACTTCCTGTTGCCAATAGGTGGCGCTATGACTAAAACTGAATTTGACTATGGGTATGTGTTCAGGACCAGACTCTTATCAAACATGTGAACTTTGGGGCAGATCAGACTTTGTATGGCTGAGTTATAACAACTTCCTTTTTCATGGCGAATCATCGAAATTTGACAGGCCGCCACGGACACGCCCTCCAACGAAAACTCTAGATCTTCGCAATTTAACGTCACATGGGCCTTTAGATTAGACTGACCAAATTTGGTGTTGATCCGAATAAATCTCTAGGAGGAGTTCGTTCAAGTACGACGCCTGGAAATGGCAAAAATGAGACAAAATTTGCTGGAAAAATTAAAAATATCCGACTTCCTGTTGGGTTTCGGATTTTGCCTCAAGAGACTTTTTTGTAGGTATTGGTGTGTTACATGTGTGTACCGAGTTTCGTAAATGTACTTGAAACGTAGCTCGAGGCGCACTCCGCTGAATGTGTATAGGTGGCGCTATCGAGCCATTTTGCCACACCCACTTCTGAGACCCATATCAGACGTAAATTTTCGCCAGTTCTGATGCGTGTGCAAAGTTTGGTGAGTTTTCGGGCATGTTTAGGCCCTCAAAAATGCGATTCATTTTGGAGAAGAATAATAATAATAATAATAATAATAATAATAATAAACAGAGCAATTTCAATAGGGTCCTCACACCATCGGTGCTCGGGCCCTAATAAACAGAGCAATTCCAATAGGGTCCTCACACCATTGGTGCTCGGGCCCTAATAAACGGAGCAATTCCAATAGGGTCCTCACACCATCGGTGCTCGGGCCCTAATTAAAGCTGCAAGCAGCGATGAACGGGCCCTCGCACCCGGGCTCACCGCCGATCGGTGGCGAATGGTGGGCACTATGCTTTTCACATAGTAAATTTAGGAGGAATATGTCAAAGTCATTAATATGTGCCAAACTTCCTGCTGCCAGCTGGTGGCGTTATATCAATAACTGAATATTGGCATGTAGATGAGTTCAGGCCAGCACTTTAGTCAAACATATGAAGTTTGGTGCAGACTGAACATGGTATGCTTGAGTTAGTGTAAGACATTACATATCTTGCTTGCCAACAGGTGGCGCTATGAAAATAACTGAATATCGGCCTCTAGATGTGTTCAGGCCAGGACTCTTATCAAACATGTGAAGTTTGGGGCAGATCGGACATTGTATGGCTGAGTTATAACAGCTTCTATTCCCATGGCGAAACATCGAACTTTGTCAGGCTGCCACGGACACGCCCTCCAACGAAAACTCTAGATCTTCACAATTTATCATGGCAAAGGCCTTTAGATTAGACTGAACAAATATAATGTTGATTTCATTAAATCTCTAGGAGGAGTTTCTCACAGCGTAAAACATGTCACTTCCTGTTGCCTGCAGGTGGCGCTATGACTAACACAGAATATGGTCATGGGTATGTGTTCAGGACCAGACTCTTATCAAACATGTAAAGTTTGGGGCAGATCAGACTTTGTATGGCTGAGTTATAACAACTTCCTTTTTCATGGCGAATCATCGAAATTTGACAGGCCGCCACGGACACGCCCTCCAATGAAAACTCTAGATCTTCGCAATTTAACGTCACAAAGGGCTTTAGATTAGACTGACCAAATTTGGTGTTTATCTGAATAAAACTCTAGGAGGAGTTCGTTTTAATACGACACCTGGAAATGGAAAAAATGACACAAAAATTGCTCAGAAAATTAAAAATAACCGACTTCCTGTTGGGTTTCGGATTTTGCTCCAAGAGACTTTTTTGTGGGTATTGGTGTGTTACATGTGTATACCAATTTTCATACATGTATGTGAAACGTAGCGGGAGGGGCACTTCATAGAAAGTGAATAGGTGGCGCTGTCGAGCCATTTTGCCACACCCACTTCTGAAACCTTTATCAGACGTAAATTTTCGCCAGGTCTGATGCGTGTGCAAAGTTTGGTGAGTTTTCAGGCATGTTTAGGCCCTCAAAATTGCGATTCATTTTGGAGAAGAAGAAGAAGAAGAAGAAGAAGAAGAAGAAGAATAAACAGAGCAATTCCAATAGGGTCCTCACACCATCGGTGCTCGGGCCCTAATTAAAGCTGCAAGCAGCGATGAACGGGCCCTCGCACCCGGGCTCACCGCCGACCGGAGGCGAATGGTGGGCACTATGCTTTTCACATAGTAAATTTAGGAGGAATCTGTCAAAGTCATTAAGATGTGCCAAACTTCCTGCTGCCAGCTGGTGGCGCTATGCCTATAACTGAATATTGGAACGTAGATCTGTTCAGGCGTACACTTTTATCAAAGATACGAACTTTGGTGCAGATTGAACATAGTATGCTTGAGCTAGTGTAAGACATGACATATACTGCTGCCAACAGGTGGCGCTATGATTATATCTGAATATTGGTCTTTAGATGTCTTCAGACCAGTACTCTTACCAAACATGTGAAGTTTGTGGCAGATCAGACATTGCATGTTTAAGTTAGTGTAAAACAAGCCATTTCCTGTTGCCAGCAGGTGGCGCTATGATTATAATAGAATATTGGCCTTCAGATGTGTTCAGGTCAGGACTCTTATCAAACATGTGAAGTTTGGGGCAGATCAGACATTGTATGGCTGAGTTATAACAACTTCTATTACCATGGCGAAACATCAAACTTTGTCAGGCTGCCACGGACACGCCCTTCGACGAAAACTCAAGATCTTCACAATTTAACATCGCAAAGGTCTTTACATTAGACTGACCAAATATAATGTTGATTTCATGAAATCTGTAGGAGGAGTTTCTCACAGCGTAAAACATGTCACTTCCTGTTACCAGCAGGTGGCGCTATGACTATGACTGAATATGATCATGGGTATGTGTTCAGGACCAGACTCTTATCAAACATGTGAAGTTTGGGGCAGATCAGACATTGTATGGCTGAGTTATAACAACTTCCTTTTTCATGGCGAATCATCGAAATTTGACAGGCCGCCACGGACACGCCCTCCAACGAAAACTCTAGATCTTCGCAATTTAACGTCACAAAGGGCTTTAGATTAGACTGACCAAATTTGGTGTTGATCCGAATAAATCTCTAGGAGGAGTTCGTTCAAGTACGACGCCTGGAAATGGCAAAAATGAGACAAAATTTGCTGGAAAAATTAAAAATATCCGACTTCCTGTTGGGTTTCGGATTTTGCCTCAAGAGACTTTTTTGTAGGTATTGGTGTGTTACATGTGTGTACCGAGTTTCGTAAATGTACTTGAAACGTAGCTCGAGGCGCACTCCGCTGAATGTGTATAGGTGGCGCTATCGAGCCATTTTGCCACACCCACTTCTGAGACCCATATCAGACGTAAATTTTCGCCAGTTCTGATGCGTGTGCAAAGTTTGGTGAGTTTTCGGGCATGTTTAGGCCCTCAAAAATACGATTCATTTTGGAGAATAATAATAATAATAATAATAATAATAATAATAATAATAATTAAAGCTGCAAGCAGCGATGAAAGGGCCCTCGCACCCGGGCTCAACGCCGATCGGAGGCGAATGGTTGGCACTATGCTTTTCGCATAGTAAATTTAGGAGGAATATGTCAAAGTCATTTATATGTGCCAAACTTCCTGCTGCCAGCTGGTGGCGCTATATCAATAACTGAATATTGGCATGTAGATGAGTTCAGGCCAGCACTTTTGTCAAATATATGAAGATTGGTGCATATTGAACATGGCATGCTTGAGTTAGTGTAAGACATTACATATCCTGCTGCCAACAGGTGGCGCTATGATTATAACTGAATATTGGTCTTTAGATGTCTTCAGGCCAGTACTCTTACCAAACATGTGAAGTTTGGTGCAGATCAGACATTGCATGTTTAAGTTAGTGTAAAATAAGTCATTTCCTGTTGCCAACAGGTGGCGCTATGATAATAACTGAATATCGGCCTCTAGATGTGTTCAGGCCAGGACTCTTATCGAACATGTGAAGTTTGGGGCAGATCGGACATTTTATGGCTGAGCTATAACAGCTTCTATTCCGATGGCGAAACATCGAACTTTGTCAAGCCGCCATGGACACGCCCTTTAATGAAAACTCAAGATCTTCACAATTTATCATGGCAAAGGCCTTTAGAGTAGACTGACCAAATTTGGTGTTGATCTGAATAAATCTCTAGGTGGAGTTCACTGCAGAGTGCAACATGTCACTTCCTGTTGCCAATAGGTGGCGCTATGACTAAAACTGAATTTGACTATGGGTATGTGTTCAGGACCAGACTCTTATCAAACATGTGAACTTTGGGGCAGATCAGACTTTGTATGGCTGAGTTATAACAACTTCCTTTTTCATGGCGAATCATCGAAATTTGACAGGCCGCCACGGACACGCCCTCCAACGAAAACTCTAGATCTTCGCAATTTAACGTCACATGGGCCTTTAGATTAGACTGACCAAATTTGGTGTTGATCCGAATAAATCTCTAGGAGGAGTTCGTTCAAGTACGACGCCTGGAAATGGCAAAAATGAGACAAAATTTGCTGGAAAAATTAAAAATATCCGACTTCCTGTTGGGTTTCGGATTTTGCCTCAAGAGACTTTTTTGTAGGTATTGGTGTGTTACATGTGTGTACCGAGTTTCGTAAATGTACTTGAAACGTAGCTCGAGGCGCACTCCGCTGAATGTGTATAGGTGGCGCTATCGAGCCATTTTGCCACACCCACTTCTGAGACCCATATCAGACGTAAATTTTCGCCAGTTCTGATGCGTGTGCAAAGTTTGGTGAGTTTTCGGGCATGTTTAGGCCCTCAAAAATGCGATTCATTTTGGAGAAGAATAATAATAATAATAATTAAAGCTGCAAGCAGCGATGAACGGGCCCTCGCACCCGGGCTCACCGCCGACCGGTGGCGAACGGTGGGCACTATGCTTTTCACATAGTAAATTTAGGAGGAATATCTCAAAGTCATTAATATGTGCCAAACTTCCTGCTGCCAGCTGGTGGCGCTATATCAATAACTGAATATTGGCATGTAGATGAGTTCAGCCCAGCACTTTAGTCAAACATATGAAGTTTGGTGCAGACTGAACATGGTATGCTTGAGTTAGTGTAAGACATTACATATCTTGCTTCCAACAGGTGGCGCTATGATTATAACTGAATATTGGCTTTTAGATGTCTTCAGGTCAGGACTCTTACCAAACATGTGAAGTTTGGTGCAAATTAGACAATGCATGTTCAAGTTAGTGTAAAATAAGACATTTCCTGTTGTCAGCAGGTGGCGCTATGATTATAATACATTATTGGCCTCTAGATGTGTTCAGGCCAGGACTCTTATCAAACATGTGAAGTTTGGGGCAGATCGGACATTGTATGGCTGAGTTATAACAGCTTCTATTCCCATGGCGAAACATCGAACTTTGTCAGGCTGCCACGGACACGCCCTCCAACGAAAACTCTAGATCTTCACAATTTATCATGGCAAAGGCCTTTAGATTAGACTGAACAAATATAATGTTGATTTCATTAAATCTCTAGGAGGAGTTTCTCACAGCGTAAAACATGTCACTTCCTGTTGCCTGCAGGTGGCGCTATGACTAACACAGAATATGGTCATGGGTATGTGTTCAGGACCAGACTCTTATCAAACATGTAAAGTTTGGGGCAGATCAGACTTTGTATGGCTGAGTTATAACAACTTCCTTTTTCATGGCGAATCATCGAAATTTGACAGGCCGCCACGGACACGCCCTCCAATGAAAACTCTAGATCTTCGCAATTTAACGTCACAAAGGGCTTTAGATTAGACTGACCAAATTTGGTGTTTATCTGAATAAAACTCTAGGAGGAGTTCGTTTTAATACGACACCTGGAAATGGAAAAAATGACACAAAAATTGCTCAGAAAATTAAAAATAACCGACTTCCTGTTGGGTTTCGGATTTTGCTCCAAGAGACTTTTTTGTGGGTATTGGTGTGTTACATGTGTATACCAATTTTCATACATGTATGTGAAACGTAGCGGGAGGGGCACTTCATAGAAAGTGAATAGGTGGCGCTGTCGAGCCATTTTGCCACACCCACTTCTGAAACCTTTATCAGACGTAAATTTTCGCCAGGTCTGATGCGTGTGCAAAGTTTGGTGAGTTTTCAGGCATGTTTAGGCCCTCAAAATTGCGATTCATTTTGGAGAAGAAGAAGAAGAAGAAGAAGAAGAAGAAGAAGAATAAACAGAGCAATTCCAATAGGGTCCTCACACCATCGGTGCTCGGGCCCTAATTAAAGCTGCAAGCAGCGATGAACGGGCCCTCGCACCCGGGCTCACCGCCGACCGGAGGCGAATGGTGGGCACTATGCTTTTCACATAGTAAATTTAGGAGGAATCTGTCAAAGTCATTAAGATGTGCCAAACTTCCTGCTGCCAGCTGGTGGCGCTATGCCTATAACTGAATATTGGAACGTAGATCTGTTCAGGCGTACACTTTTATCAAAGATACGAACTTTGGTGCAGATTGAACATAGTATGCTTGAGCTAGTGTAAGACATGACATATACTGCTGCCAACAGGTGGCGCTATGATTATATCTGAATATTGGTCTTTAGATGTCTTCAGACCAGTACTCTTACCAAACATGTGAAGTTTGTGGCAGATCAGACATTGCATGTTTAAGTTAGTGTAAAACAAGCCATTTCCTGTTGCCAGCAGGTGGCGCTATGATTATAATAGAATATTGGCCTTCAGATGTGTTCAGGTCAGGACTCTTATCAAACATGTGAAGTTTGGGGCAGATCAGACATTGTATGGCTGAGTTATAACAACTTCTATTACCATGGCGAAACATCAAACTTTGTCAGGCTGCCACGGACACGCCCTTCGACGAAAACTCAAGATCTTCACAATTTAACATCGCAAAGGTCTTTACATTAGACTGACCAAATATAATGTTGATTTCATGAAATCTGTAGGAGGAGTTTCTCACAGCGTAAAACATGTCACTTCCTGTTACCAGCAGGTGGCGCTATGACTATGACTGAATATGATCATGGGTATGTGTTCAGGACCAGACTCTTATCAAACATGTGAAGTTTGGGGCAGATCAGACATTGTATGGCTGAGTTATAACAACTTCCTTTTTCATGGCGAATCATCGAAATTTGACAGGCCGCCACGGACACGCCCTCCAACGAAAACTCTAGATCTTCGCAATTTAACGTCACAAAGGGCTTTAGATTAGACTGACCAAATTTGGTGTTGATCCGAATAAATCTCTAGGAGGAGTTCGTTCAAGTACGACGCCTGGAAATGGCAAAAATGAGACAAAATTTGCTGGAAAAATTAAAAATATCCGACTTCCTGTTGGGTTTCGGATTTTGCCTCAAGAGACTTTTTTGTAGGTATTGGTGTGTTACATGTGTGTACCGAGTTTCGTAAATGTACTTGAAACGTAGCTCGAGGCGCACTCCGCTGAATGTGTATAGGTGGCGCTATCGAGCCATTTTGCCACACCCACTTCTGAGACCCATATCAGACGTAAATTTTCGCCAGTTCTGATGCGTGTGCAAAGTTTGGTGAGTTTTCGGGCATGTTTAGGCCCTCAAAAATACGATTCATTTTGGAGAATAATAATAATAATAATAATAATAATAATAATAATAATAATTAAAGCTGCAAGCAGCGATGAAAGGGCCCTCGCACCCGGGCTCAACGCCGATCGGAGGCGAATGGTTGGCACTATGCTTTTCGCATAGTAAATTTAGGAGGAATATGTCAAAGTCATTTATATGTGCCAAACTTCCTGCTGCCAGCTGGTGGCGCTATATCAATAACTGAATATTGGCATGTAGATGAGTTCAGGCCAGCACTTTTGTCAAATATATGAAGATTGGTGCATATTGAACATGGCATGCTTGAGTTAGTGTAAGACATTACATATCCTGCTGCCAACAGGTGGCGCTATGATTATAACTGAATATTGGTCTTTAGATGTCTTCAGGCCAGTACTCTTACCAAACATGTGAAGTTTGGTGCAGATCAGACATTGCATGTTTAAGTTAGTGTAAAATAAGTCATTTCCTGTTGCCAACAGGTGGCGCTATGATAATAACTGAATATCGGCCTCTAGATGTGTTCAGGCCAGGACTCTTATCGAACATGTGAAGTTTGGGGCAGATCGGACATTTTATGGCTGAGCTATAACAGCTTCTATTCCGATGGCGAAACATCGAACTTTGTCAAGCCGCCATGGACACGCCCTTTAATGAAAACTCAAGATCTTCACAATTTATCATGGCAAAGGCCTTTAGAGTAGACTGACCAAATTTGGTGTTGATCTGAATAAATCTCTAGGTGGAGTTCACTGCAGAGTGCAACATGTCACTTCCTGTTGCCAATAGGTGGCGCTATGACTAAAACTGAATTTGACTATGGGTATGTGTTCAGGACCAGACTCTTATCAAACATGTGAACTTTGGGGCAGATCAGACTTTGTATGGCTGAGTTATAACAACTTCCTTTTTCATGGCGAATCATCGAAATTTGACAGGCCGCCACGGACACGCCCTCCAACGAAAACTCTAGATCTTCGCAATTTAACGTCACATGGGCCTTTAGATTAGACTGACCAAATTTGGTGTTGATCCGAATAAATCTCTAGGAGGAGTTCGTTCAAGTACGACGCCTGGAAATGGCAAAAATGAGACAAAATTTGCTGGAAAAATTAAAAATATCCGACTTCCTGTTGGGTTTCGGATTTTGCCTCAAGAGACTTTTTTGTAGGTATTGGTGTGTTACATGTGTGTACCGAGTTTCGTAAATGTACTTGAAACGTAGCTCGAGGCGCACTCCGCTGAATGTGTATAGGTGGCGCTATCGAGCCATTTTGCCACACCCACTTCTGAGACCCATATCAGACGTAAATTTTCGCCAGTTCTGATGCGTGTGCAAAGTTTGGTGAGTTTTCGGGCATGTTTAGGCCCTCAAAAATGCGATTCATTTTGGAGAAGAATAATAATAATAATAATTAAAGCTGCAAGCAGCGATGAACGGGCCCTCGCACCCGGGCTCACCGCCGACCGGTGGCGAACGGTGGGCACTATGCTTTTCACATAGTAAATTTAGGAGGAATATCTCAAAGTCATTAATATGTGCCAAACTTCCTGCTGCCAGCTGGTGGCGCTATATCAATAACTGAATATTGGCATGTAGATGAGTTCAGCCCAGCACTTTAGTCAAACATATGAAGTTTGGTGCAGACTGAACATGGTATGCTTGAGTTAGTGTAAGACATTACATATCTTGCTTCCAACAGGTGGCGCTATGATTATAACTGAATATTGGCTTTTAGATGTCTTCAGGTCAGGACTCTTACCAAACATGTGAAGTTTGGTGCAAATTAGACAATGCATGTTCAAGTTAGTGTAAAATAAGACATTTCCTGTTGTCAGCAGGTGGCGCTATGATTATAATACATTATTGGCCTCTAGATGTGTTCAGGCCAGGACTCTTATCAAACATGTGAAGTTTGGGGCAGATCGGACATTGTATGGCTGAGTTATAACAGCTTCTATTCCCATGGCGAAACATCGAACTTTGTCAGGCTGCCACGGACACGCCCTCCAACGAAAACTCTAGATCTTCACAATTTATCATGGCAAAGGCCTTTAGATTAGACTGAACAAATATAATGTTGATTTCATTAAATCTCTAGGAGGAGTTTCTCACAGCGTAAAACATGTCACTTCCTGTTGCCTGCAGGTGGCGCTATGACTAACACAGAATATGGTCATGGGTATGTGTTCAGGACCAGACTCTTATCAAACATGTAAAGTTTGGGGCAGATCAGACTTTGTATGGCTGAGTTATAACAACTTCCTTTTTCATGGCGAATCATCGAAATTTGACAGGCCGCCACGGACACGCCCTCCAATGAAAACTCTAGATCTTCGCAATTTAACGTCACAAAGGGCTTTAGATTAGACTGACCAAATTTGGTGTTTATCTGAATAAAACTCTAGGAGGAGTTCGTTTTAATACGACACCTGGAAATGGAAAAAATGACACAAAAATTGCTCAGAAAATTAAAAATAACCGACTTCCTGTTGGGTTTCGGATTTTGCTCCAAGAGACTTTTTTGTGGGTATTGGTGTGTTACATGTGTATACCAATTTTCATACATGTATGTGAAACGTAGCGGGAGGGGCACTTCATAGAAAGTGAATAGGTGGCGCTGTCGAGCCATTTTGCCACACCCACTTCTGAAACCTTTATCAGACGTAAATTTTCGCCAGGTCTGATGCGTGTGCAAAGTTTGGTGAGTTTTCAGGCATGTTTAGGCCCTCAAAATTGCGATTCATTTTGGAGAAGAAGAAGAAGAAGAAGAAGAAGAAGAAGAAGAATAAACAGAGCAATTCCAATAGGGTCCTCACACCATCGGTGCTCGGGCCCTAATTAAAGCTGCAAGCAGCGATGAACGGGCCCTCGCACCCGGGCTCACCGCCGACCGGAGGCGAATGGTGGGCACTATGCTTTTCACATAGTAAATTTAGGAGGAATCTGTCAAAGTCATTAAGATGTGCCAAACTTCCTGCTGCCAGCTGGTGGCGCTATGCCTATAACTGAATATTGGAACGTAGATCTGTTCAGGCGTACACTTTTATCAAAGATACGAACTTTGGTGCAGATTGAACATAGTATGCTTGAGCTAGTGTAAGACATGACATATACTGCTGCCAACAGGTGGCGCTATGATTATATCTGAATATTGGTCTTTAGATGTCTTCAGACCAGTACTCTTACCAAACATGTGAAGTTTGTGGCAGATCAGACATTGCATGTTTAAGTTAGTGTAAAACAAGCCATTTCCTGTTGCCAGCAGGTGGCGCTATGATTATAATAGAATATTGGCCTTCAGATGTGTTCAGGTCAGGACTCTTATCAAACATGTGAAGTTTGGGGCAGATCAGACATTGTATGGCTGAGTTATAACAACTTCTATTACCATGGCGAAACATCAAACTTTGTCAGGCTGCCACGGACACGCCCTTCGACGAAAACTCAAGATCTTCACAATTTAACATCGCAAAGGTCTTTACATTAGACTGACCAAATATAATGTTGATTTCATGAAATCTGTAGGAGGAGTTTCTCACAGCGTAAAACATGTCACTTCCTGTTACCAGCAGGTGGCGCTATGACTATGACTGAATATGATCATGGGTATGTGTTCAGGACCAGACTCTTATCAAACATGTGAAGTTTGGGGCAGATCAGACATTGTATGGCTGAGTTATAACAACTTCCTTTTTCATGGCGAATCATCGAAATTTGACAGGCCGCCACGGACACGCCCTCCAACGAAAACTCTAGATCTTCGCAATTTAACGTCACAAAGGGCTTTAGATTAGACTGACCAAATTTGGTGTTGATCCGAATAAATCTCTAGGAGGAGTTCGTTCAAGTACGACGCCTGGAAATGGCAAAAATGAGACAAAATTTGCTGGAAAAATTAAAAATATCCGACTTCCTGTTGGGTTTCGGATTTTGCCTCAAGAGACTTTTTTGTAGGTATTGGTGTGTTACATGTGTGTACCGAGTTTCGTAAATGTACTTGAAACGTAGCTCGAGGCGCACTCCGCTGAATGTGTATAGGTGGCGCTATCGAGCCATTTTGCCACACCCACTTCTGAGACCCATATCAGACGTAAATTTTCGCCAGTTCTGATGCGTGTGCAAAGTTTGGTGAGTTTTCGGGCATGTTTAGGCCCTCAAAAATACGATTCATTTTGGAGAATAATAATAATAATAATAATAATAATAATAATAATAATAATTAAAGCTGCAAGCAGCGATGAAAGGGCCCTCGCACCCGGGCTCAACGCCGATCGGAGGCGAATGGTTGGCACTATGCTTTTCGCATAGTAAATTTAGGAGGAATATGTCAAAGTCATTTATATGTGCCAAACTTCCTGCTGCCAGCTGGTGGCGCTATATCAATAACTGAATATTGGCATGTAGATGAGTTCAGGCCAGCACTTTTGTCAAATATATGAAGATTGGTGCATATTGAACATGGCATGCTTGAGTTAGTGTAAGACATTACATATCCTGCTGCCAACAGGTGGCGCTATGATTATAACTGAATATTGGTCTTTAGATGTCTTCAGGCCAGTACTCTTACCAAACATGTGAAGTTTGGTGCAGATCAGACATTGCATGTTTAAGTTAGTGTAAAATAAGTCATTTCCTGTTGCCAACAGGTGGCGCTATGATAATAACTGAATATCGGCCTCTAGATGTGTTCAGGCCAGGACTCTTATCGAACATGTGAAGTTTGGGGCAGATCGGACATTTTATGGCTGAGCTATAACAGCTTCTATTCCGATGGCGAAACATCGAACTTTGTCAAGCCGCCATGGACACGCCCTTTAATGAAAACTCAAGATCTTCACAATTTATCATGGCAAAGGCCTTTAGAGTAGACTGACCAAATTTGGTGTTGATCTGAATAAATCTCTAGGTGGAGTTCACTGCAGAGTGCAACATGTCACTTCCTGTTGCCAATAGGTGGCGCTATGACTAAAACTGAATTTGACTATGGGTATGTGTTCAGGACCAGACTCTTATCAAACATGTGAACTTTGGGGCAGATCAGACTTTGTATGGCTGAGTTATAACAACTTCCTTTTTCATGGCGAATCATCGAAATTTGACAGGCCGCCACGGACACGCCCTCCAACGAAAACTCTAGATCTTCGCAATTTAACGTCACATGGGCCTTTAGATTAGACTGACCAAATTTGGTGTTGATCCGAATAAATCTCTAGGAGGAGTTCGTTCAAGTACGACGCCTGGAAATGGCAAAAATGAGACAAAATTTGCTGGAAAAATTAAAAATATCCGACTTCCTGTTGGGTTTCGGATTTTGCCTCAAGAGACTTTTTTGTAGGTATTGGTGTGTTACATGTGTGTACCGAGTTTCGTAAATGTACTTGAAACGTAGCTCGAGGCGCACTCCGCTGAATGTGTATAGGTGGCGCTATCGAGCCATTTTGCCACACCCACTTCTGAGACCCATATCAGACGTAAATTTTCGCCAGTTCTGATGCGTGTGCAAAGTTTGGTGAGTTTTCGGGCATGTTTAGGCCCTCAAAAATGCGATTCATTTTGGAGAAGAATAATAATAATAATAATTAAAGCTGCAAGCAGCGATGAACGGGCCCTCGCACCCGGGCTCACCGCCGACCGGTGGCGAACGGTGGGCACTATGCTTTTCACATAGTAAATTTAGGAGGAATATCTCAAAGTCATTAATATGTGCCAAACTTCCTGCTGCCAGCTGGTGGCGCTATATCAATAACTGAATATTGGCATGTAGATGAGTTCAGCCCAGCACTTTAGTCAAACATATGAAGTTTGGTGCAGACTGAACATGGTATGCTTGAGTTAGTGTAAGACATTACATATCTTGCTTCCAACAGGTGGCGCTATGATTATAACTGAATATTGGCTTTTAGATGTCTTCAGGTCAGGACTCTTACCAAACATGTGAAGTTTGGTGCAAATTAGACAATGCATGTTCAAGTTAGTGTAAAATAAGACATTTCCTGTTGTCAGCAGGTGGCGCTATGATTATAATACATTATTGGCCTCTAGATGTGTTCAGGCCAGGACTCTTATCAAACATGTGAAGTTTGGGGCAGATCGGACATTGTATGGCTGAGTTATAACAGCTTCTATTCCCATGGCGAAACATCGAACTTTGTCAGGCTGCCACGGACACGCCCTCCAACGAAAACTCTAGATCTTCACAATTTATCATGGCAAAGGCCTTTAGATTAGACTGAACAAATATAATGTTGATTTCATTAAATCTCTAGGAGGAGTTTCTCACAGCGTAAAACATGTCACTTCCTGTTGCCTGCAGGTGGCGCTATGACTAACACAGAATATGGTCATGGGTATGTGTTCAGGACCAGACTCTTATCAAACATGTAAAGTTTGGGGCAGATCAGACTTTGTATGGCTGAGTTATAACAACTTCCTTTTTCATGGCGAATCATCGAAATTTGACAGGCCGCCACGGACACGCCCTCCAATGAAAACTCTAGATCTTCGCAATTTAACGTCACAAAGGGCTTTAGATTAGACTGACCAAATTTGGTGTTTATCTGAATAAAACTCTAGGAGGAGTTCGTTTTAATACGACACCTGGAAATGGAAAAAATGACACAAAAATTGCTCAGAAAATTAAAAATAACCGACTTCCTGTTGGGTTTCGGATTTTGCTCCAAGAGACTTTTTTGTGGGTATTGGTGTGTTACATGTGTATACCAATTTTCATACATGTATGTGAAACGTAGCGGGAGGGGCACTTCATAGAAAGTGAATAGGTGGCGCTGTCGAGCCATTTTGCCACACCCACTTCTGAAACCTTTATCAGACGTAAATTTTCGCCAGGTCTGATGCGTGTGCAAAGTTTGGTGAGTTTTCAGGCATGTTTAGGCCCTCAAAATTGCGATTCATTTTGGAGAAGAAGAAGAAGAAGAAGAAGAAGAAGAAGAAGAATAAACAGAGCAATTCCAATAGGGTCCTCACACCATCGGTGCTCGGGCCCTAATTAAAGCTGCAAGCAGCGATGAACGGGCCCTCGCACCCGGGCTCACCGCCGACCGGAGGCGAATGGTGGGCACTATGCTTTTCACATAGTAAATTTAGGAGGAATCTGTCAAAGTCATTAAGATGTGCCAAACTTCCTGCTGCCAGCTGGTGGCGCTATGCCTATAACTGAATATTGGAACGTAGATCTGTTCAGGCGTACACTTTTATCAAAGATACGAACTTTGGTGCAGATTGAACATAGTATGCTTGAGCTAGTGTAAGACATGACATATACTGCTGCCAACAGGTGGCGCTATGATTATATCTGAATATTGGTCTTTAGATGTCTTCAGACCAGTACTCTTACCAAACATGTGAAGTTTGTGGCAGATCAGACATTGCATGTTTAAGTTAGTGTAAAACAAGCCATTTCCTGTTGCCAGCAGGTGGCGCTATGATTATAATAGAATATTGGCCTTCAGATGTGTTCAGGTCAGGACTCTTATCAAACATGTGAAGTTTGGGGCAGATCAGACATTGTATGGCTGAGTTATAACAACTTCTATTACCATGGCGAAACATCAAACTTTGTCAGGCTGCCACGGACACGCCCTTCGACGAAAACTCAAGATCTTCACAATTTAACATCGCAAAGGTCTTTACATTAGACTGACCAAATATAATGTTGATTTCATGAAATCTGTAGGAGGAGTTTCTCACAGCGTAAAACATGTCACTTCCTGTTACCAGCAGGTGGCGCTATGACTATGACTGAATATGATCATGGGTATGTGTTCAGGACCAGACTCTTATCAAACATGTGAAGTTTGGGGCAGATCAGACATTGTATGGCTGAGTTATAACAACTTCCTTTTTCATGGCGAATCATCGAAATTTGACAGGCCGCCACGGACACGCCCTCCAACGAAAACTCTAGATCTTCGCAATTTAACGTCACAAAGGGCTTTAGATTAGACTGACCAAATTTGGTGTTGATCCGAATAAATCTCTAGGAGGAGTTCGTTCAAGTACGACGCCTGGAAATGGCAAAAATGAGACAAAATTTGCTGGAAAAATTAAAAATATCCGACTTCCTGTTGGGTTTCGGATTTTGCCTCAAGAGACTTTTTTGTAGGTATTGGTGTGTTACATGTGTGTACCGAGTTTCGTAAATGTACTTGAAACGTAGCTCGAGGCGCACTCCGCTGAATGTGTATAGGTGGCGCTATCGAGCCATTTTGCCACACCCACTTCTGAGACCCATATCAGACGTAAATTTTCGCCAGTTCTGATGCGTGTGCAAAGTTTGGTGAGTTTTCGGGCATGTTTAGGCCCTCAAAAATACGATTCATTTTGGAGAATAATAATAATAATAATAATAATAATAATAATAATAATAATTAAAGCTGCAAGCAGCGATGAAAGGGCCCTCGCACCCGGGCTCAACGCCGATCGGAGGCGAATGGTTGGCACTATGCTTTTCGCATAGTAAATTTAGGAGGAATATGTCAAAGTCATTTATATGTGCCAAACTTCCTGCTGCCAGCTGGTGGCGCTATATCAATAACTGAATATTGGCATGTAGATGAGTTCAGGCCAGCACTTTTGTCAAATATATGAAGATTGGTGCATATTGAACATGGCATGCTTGAGTTAGTGTAAGACATTACATATCCTGCTGCCAACAGGTGGCGCTATGATTATAACTGAATATTGGTCTTTAGATGTCTTCAGGCCAGTACTCTTACCAAACATGTGAAGTTTGGTGCAGATCAGACATTGCATGTTTAAGTTAGTGTAAAATAAGTCATTTCCTGTTGCCAACAGGTGGCGCTATGATAATAACTGAATATCGGCCTCTAGATGTGTTCAGGCCAGGACTCTTATCGAACATGTGAAGTTTGGGGCAGATCGGACATTTTATGGCTGAGCTATAACAGCTTCTATTCCGATGGCGAAACATCGAACTTTGTCAAGCCGCCATGGACACGCCCTTTAATGAAAACTCAAGATCTTCACAATTTATCATGGCAAAGGCCTTTAGAGTAGACTGACCAAATTTGGTGTTGATCTGAATAAATCTCTAGGTGGAGTTCACTGCAGAGTGCAACATGTCACTTCCTGTTGCCAATAGGTGGCGCTATGACTAAAACTGAATTTGACTATGGGTATGTGTTCAGGACCAGACTCTTATCAAACATGTGAACTTTGGGGCAGATCAGACTTTGTATGGCTGAGTTATAACAACTTCCTTTTTCATGGCGAATCATCGAAATTTGACAGGCCGCCACGGACACGCCCTCCAACGAAAACTCTAGATCTTCGCAATTTAACGTCACATGGGCCTTTAGATTAGACTGACCAAATTTGGTGTTGATCCGAATAAATCTCTAGGAGGAGTTCGTTCAAGTACGACGCCTGGAAATGGCAAAAATGAGACAAAATTTGCTGGAAAAATTAAAAATATCCGACTTCCTGTTGGGTTTCGGATTTTGCCTCAAGAGACTTTTTTGTAGGTATTGGTGTGTTACATGTGTGTACCGAGTTTCGTAAATGTACTTGAAACGTAGCTCGAGGCGCACTCCGCTGAATGTGTATAGGTGGCGCTATCGAGCCATTTTGCCACACCCACTTCTGAGACCCATATCAGACGTAAATTTTCGCCAGTTCTGATGCGTGTGCAAAGTTTGGTGAGTTTTCGGGCATGTTTAGGCCCTCAAAAATGCGATTCATTTTGGAGAAGAATAATAATAATAATAATTAAAGCTGCAAGCAGCGATGAACGGGCCCTCGCACCCGGGCTCACCGCCGACCGGTGGCGAACGGTGGGCACTATGCTTTTCACATAGTAAATTTAGGAGGAATATCTCAAAGTCATTAATATGTGCCAAACTTCCTGCTGCCAGCTGGTGGCGCTATATCAATAACTGAATATTGGCATGTAGATGAGTTCAGCCCAGCACTTTAGTCAAACATATGAAGTTTGGTGCAGACTGAACATGGTATGCTTGAGTTAGTGTAAGACATTACATATCTTGCTTCCAACAGGTGGCGCTATGATTATAACTGAATATTGGCTTTTAGATGTCTTCAGGTCAGGACTCTTACCAAACATGTGAAGTTTGGTGCAAATTAGACAATGCATGT
>JAMKFB010000324.1:51537-79406 GCA_036247105.1 Cirrhinus mrigala
AGATATAATCATAGCGCCACCTGTTGGCAGCAGCATATGTCATGTCTTACACTAGCTCAAGCATACTATGTTCAATCTGCACCAAAGTTCGTATCTTTGATAAAAGTGTACGCCTGAACAGATCTACGTTCCAATATTCAGTTATAGGCATAGCGCCACCAGCTGGCAGCAGGAAGTTTGGCACATCTTAATGACTTTGACAGATTCCTCCTAAATTTACTATGTGAAAAGCATAGTGCCCACCATTCGCCTCCGGTCGGCGGTGAGCCCGGGTGCGAGGGCCCGTTCATCGCTGCTTGCAGCTTTAATTAGGGCCCGAGCACCGATGGTGTGAGGACCCTATTGGAATTGCTCTGTTTATTATTATTATTATTCTTCTTCTTCTTCTTCTTCTTCTCCAAAATGAATCGCAATTTTGAGGGCCTAAACATGCCTGAAAACTCACCAAACTTTGCACACGCATCAGACCTGGCGAAAATTTACGTCTGATAAAGGTTTCAGAAGTGGGTGTGGCAAAATGGCTCGACAGCGCCACCTATTCACTTTCTATGAAGTGCCCCTCCGCTACGTTTCACATACATGTATGAAAATTGGTATACACATGTAACACACCAATACCCACAAAAAAGTCTCTTGGAGCAAAATCCGAAACCCAACAGGAAGTCGGTTATTTTTAATTTTCTGAGCAATTTTTGTGTCATTTTTTCCATTTCCAGGTGTCGTATTAAAACGAACTCCTCCTAGAGTTTTATTCAGATAAACACCAAATTTGGTCAGTCTAATCTAAAGCCCTTTGTGACGTTAAATTGCGAAGATCTAGAGTTTTCATTGGAGGGCGTGTCCGTGGCGGCCTGTCAAATTTCGATGATTCGCCATGAAAAAGGAAGTTGTTATAACTCAGCCATACAAAGTCTGATCTGCCCCAAACTTTACATGTTTGATAAGAGTCTGGTCCTGAACACATACCCATGACCATATTCTGTGTTAGTCATAGCGCCACCTGCAGGCAACAGGAAGTGACATGTTTTACGCTGTGAGAAACTCCTCCTAGAGATTTAATGAAATCAACATTATATTTGTTCAGTCTAATCTAAAGGCCTTTGCCATGATAAATTGTGAAGATCTAGAGTTTTCGTTGGAGGGCGTGTCCGTGGCAGCCTGACAAAGTTCGATGTTTCGCCATGGGAATAGAAGCTGTTATAACTCAGCCATACAATGTCCGATCTGCCCCAAACTTCACATGTTTGATAAGAGTCCTGGCCTGAACACATCTAGAGGCCAATAATGTATTATAATCATAGCGCCACCTGCTGACAACAGGAAATGTCTTATTTTACACTAACTTGAACATGCATTGTCTAATTTGCACCAAACTTCACATGTTTGGTAAGAGTCCTGACCTGAAGACATCTAAAAGCCAATATTCAGTTATAATCATAGCGCCACCTGTTGGAAGCAAGATATGTAATGTCTTACACTAACTCAAGCATACCATGTTCAGTCTGCACCAAACTTCATATGTTTGACTAAAGTGCTGGGCTGAACTCATCTACATGCCAATATTCAGTTATTGATATAGCGCCACCAGCTGGCAGCAGGAAGTTTGGCACATATTAATGACTTTGAGATATTCCTCCTAAATTTACTATGTGAAAAGCATAGTGCCCACCGTTCGCCACCGGTCGGCGGTGAGCCCGGGTGCGAGGGCCCGTTCATCGCTGCTTGCAGCTTTAATTATTATTATTATTATTCTTCTCCAAAATGAATCGCATTTTTGAGGGCCTAAACATGCCCGAAAACTCACCAAACTTTGCACACGCATCAGAACTGGCGAAAATTTACGTCTGATATGGGTCTCAGAAGTGGGTGTGGCAAAATGGCTCGATAGCGCCACCTATACACATTCAGCGGAGTGCGCCTCGAGCTACGTTTCAAGTACATTTACGAAACTCGGTACACACATGTAACACACCAATACCTACAAAAAAGTCTCTTGAGGCAAAATCCGAAACCCAACAGGAAGTCGGATATTTTTAATTTTTCCAGCAAATTTTGTGTCATTTTTGCCATTTCCAGGCGTCGTACTTGAACGAACTCCTCCTAGAGATTTATTCGGATCAACACCAAATTTGGTCAGTCTAATCTAAAGGCCCATGTGACGTTAAATTGCGAAGATCTAGAGTTTTCGTTGGAGGGCGTGTCCGTGGCGGCCTGTCAAATTTCGATGATTCGCCATGAAAAAGGAAGTTGTTATAACTCAGCCATACAATGTCTGATCTGCCCCAAACTTCACATGTTTGATAAGAGTCTGGTCCTGAACACATACCCATAGTCAAATTCAGTTTTAGTCATAGCGCCACCTATTGGCAACAGGAAGTGACATGTTGCACTCTGCAGTGAACTCCACCTAGAGATTTATTCAGATCAACACCAAATTTGGTCAGTCTACTCTAAAGGCCTTTGCCATGATAAATTGTGAAGATCTTGAGTTTTCATTAAAGGGCGTGTCCATGGCGGCTTGACAAAGTTCGATGTTTCGCCATCGGAATAGAAGCTGTTATGGCTCAGCCATAAAATGTCCGATCTGCCCCAAACTTCACATGTTCGATAAGAGTCCTGGCCTGAACACATCTAGAGGCCGATATTCAGTTATTATCATAGCGCCACCTGTTGGCAACAGGAAATGACTTATTTTAAACTAACTTAAACATGCAATGTCTGATCTGCACCAAACTTCACATGTTTGGTAAGAGTACTGGCCTGAAGACATCTAAAGACCAATATTCAGTTATAATCATAGCGCCACCTGTTGGCAGCAGGATATGTAATGTCTTACACTAACTCAAGCATGCCATGTTCAATATGCACCAATCTTCATATATTTGACAAAAGTGCTGGCCTGAACTCATCTACATGCCAATATTCAGTTATTGATATAGCGCCACCAGCTGGCAGCAGGAAGTTTGGCACATATTAATGACTTTGACATATTCCTCCTAAATTTACTATGCGAAAAGCATAGTGCCAACCATTCGCCTCCGATCGGCGTTGAGCCCGGGTGCGAGGGCCCTTTCATCGCTGCTTGCAGCTTTAATTATTATTATTATTATTATTATTATTATTCTCCAAAATGAATCGTATTTTTGAGGGCCTAAACATGCCCGAAAACTCACGAAACTTTGCACACGCATCAGAACTGGCGAAAATTTACGTCTGATATGGGTCTCAGAAGTGGGTGTGGCAAAATGGCTCGATAGCGCCACCTATACACATTCAGCGGAGTGCGCCTCGAGCTACGTTTCAAGTACATTTACGAAACTCGGTACACACATGTAACACACCAATACCTACAAAAAAGTCTCTTGAGGCAAAATCCGAAACCCAACAGGAAGTCGGATATTTTTAATTTTTCCAGCAAATTTTGTCTCATTTTTGCCGTTTCCAGGCGTCATACTTGAACGAACTCCTCCTAGAGATTTATTCGGATCAACACCAAATTTGGTCAGTCTAATCTAAAGCCCTTTGTGACGTTAAATTGCGAAGATCTAGAGTTTTCGTTGGAGGGCGTGTCCGTGGCGGCCTGTCAAATTTCGATGATTCGCCATGAAAAAGGAAGTTGTTATAACTCAGCCATACAATGTCTGATCTGCCCCAAACTTCACATGTTTGATAAGAGTCTGGTCCTGAACACATACCCATGATCATATTCAGTCATAGTCATAGCGCCACCTGCTGGTAACAGGAAGTGACATGTTTTACGCTGTGAGAAACTCCTCCTACAGATTTCATGAAATCAACATTATATTTGGTCAGTCTAATGTAAAGACCTTTGCGATGTTAAATTGTGAAGATCTTGAGTTTTCGTCGAAGGGCGTGTCCGTGGCAGCCTGACAAAGTTTGATGTTTCGCCATGGTAATAGAAGTTGTTATAACTCAGCCATACAATGTCTGATCTGCCCCAAACTTCACATGTTTGATAAGAGTCCTGACCTGAACACATCTGAAGGCCAATATTCTATTATAATCATAGCGCCACCTGCTGGCAACAGGAAATGGCTTGTTTTACACTAACTTAAACATGCAATGTCTGATCTGCCACAAACTTCACATGTTTGGTAAGAGTACTGGTCTGAAGACATCTAAAGACCAATATTCAGATATAATCATAGCGCCACCTGTTGGCAGCAGTATATGTCATGTCTTACACTAGCTCAAGCATACTATGTTCAATCTGCACCAAAGTTCGTATCTTTGATAAAAGTGTACGCCTGAACAGATCTACGTTCCAATATTCAGTTATAGGCATAGCGCCACCAGCTGGCAGCAGGAAGTTTGGCACATCTTAATGACTTTGACAGATTCCTCCTAAATTTACTATGTGAAAAGCATAGTGCCCACCATTCGCCTCCGGTCGGCGGTGAGCCCGGGTGCGAGGGCCCGTTCATCGCTGCTTGCAGCTTTAATTAGGGCCCGAGCACCGATGGTGTGAGGACCCTATTGGAATTGCTCTGTTTATTATTATTCTTCTTCTTCTTCTTCTTCTTCTTCTTCTCCAAAATGAATCGCAATTTTGAGGGCCTTAACATGCTTGAAAACTCACCAAACTTTGCACACGCATCAGACCTAGCGAAAATTTACGTCTGATAAAGGTTTCAGAAGTGGGTGTGGCAAAATGGCTCGACAGCGCCACCTATTCACTTTCTATGAAGTGCCCCTCCCGCTACGTTTCACATACATGTATGAAAATTGGTATACACATGTAACACACCAATACCCACAAAAAAGTCTCTTGGAGCAAAATCCGAAACCCAACAGGAAGTCGGTTATTTTTAATTTTCTGAGCAATTTTTGTGTCATTTTTTCCATTTCCAGGTGTCGTATTAAAACGAACTCCTCCTAGAGTTTTATTCAGATAAACACCAAATTTGGTCAGTCTAATCTAAAGCCCTTTGTGACGTTAAATTGCGAAGATCTAGAGTTTTCATTGGAGGGCGTGTCCGTGGCGGCCTGTCAAATTTCGATGATTCGCCATGAAAAAGGAAGTTGTTATAACTCAGCCATACAAAGTCTGATCTGCCCCAAACTTTACATGTTTGATAAGAGTCTGGTCCTGAACACATACCCATGACCATATTCTGTGTTAGTCATAGCGCCACCTGCAGGCAACAGGAAGTGACATGTTTTACGCTGTGAGAAACTCCTCCTAGAGATTTAATGAAATCAACATTATATTTGTTCAGTCTAATCTAAAGGCCTTTGCCATGATAAATTGTGAAGATCTAAAGTTTTCGTTGGAGGGCGTGTCCGTGGCAGCCTGACAAAGTTCGATGTTTCGCCATGGGAATAGAAGCTGTTATAACTCAGCCATACAATGTCCGATCTGCCCCAAACTTCACATGTTTGATAAGAGTCCTGGCCTGAACACATCTAGAGGCCAATAATGTATTATAATCATAGCGCCACCTGCTGACAACAGGAAATGTCTTATTTTACACTAACTTGAACATGCATTGTCTAATTTGCACCAAACTTCACATGTTTGGTAAGAGTCCTGACCTGAAGACATCTAAAAGCCAATATTCAGTTATAATCATAGCGCCACCTGTTGGAAGCAAGATATGTAATGTCTTACACTAACTCAAGCATACCATGTTCAGTCTGCACCAAACTTCATATGTTTGACTAAAGTGCTGGGCTGAACTCATCTACATGCCAATATTCAGTTATTGATATAGCGCCACCAGCTGGCAGCAGGAAGTTTGGCACATATTAATGACTTTGAGATATTCCTCCTAAATTTACTATGTGAAAAGCATAGTGCCCACCGTTCGCCACCGGTCGGCGGTGAGCCCGGGTGCGAGGGCCCGTTCATCGCTGCTTGCAGCTTTAATTATTATTATTATTATTCTTCTCCAAAATGAATCGCATTTTTGAGGGCCTAAACAGGAAGTGTCAGGAAGTGACATGTTTTACGCTGTGAGAAACTCCTCCTACAGATTTCATGAAATCAACATTATATTTGGTCAGTCTAATGTAAAGACCTTTGCGATGTTAAATTGTGAAGATCTTGAGTTTTCGTCGAAGGGCGTGTCCGTGGCAGCCTGACAAAGTTTGATGTTTCGCCATGGTAATAGAAGTTGTTATAACTCAGCCATACAATGTCTGATCTGCCCCAAACTTCACATGTTTGATAAGAGTCCTGACCTGAACACATCTGAAGGCCAATATTCTATTATAATCATAGCGCCACCTGCTGGCAACAGGAAATGGCTTGTTTTACACTAACTTAAACATGCAATGTCTGATCTGCCACAAACTTCACATGTTTGGTAAGAGTACTGGTCTGAAGACATCTAAAGACCAATATTCAGATATAATCATAGCGCCACCTGTTGGCAGCAGTATATGTCATGTCTTACACTAGCTCAAGCATACTATGTTCAATCTGCACCAAAGTTCGTATCTTTGATAAAAGTGTACGCCTGAACAGATCTACGTTCCAATATTCAGTTATAGGCATAGCGCCACCAGCTAGCAGCAGGAAGTTTGGCACATCTTAATGACTTTGACAGATTCCTCCTAAATTTACTATGTGAAAAGCATAGTGCCCACCATTCGCCTCCGGTCGGCGGTGAGCCCGGGTGCGAGGGCCCGTTCATCGCTGCTTGCAGCTTTAATTAGGGCCCGAGCACCGATGGTGTGAGGACCCTATTGGAATTGCTCTGTTTATTATTCTTCTTCTTCTTCTTCTTCTTCTTCTTCTTCTCCAAAATGAATCGCAATTTTGAGGGCCTAAACATGCCTGAAAACTCACCAAACTTTGCACACGCATCAGACCTGGCGAAAATTTACGTCTGATAAAGGTTTCAGAAGTGGGTGTGGCAAAATGGCTCGACAGCGCCACCTATTCACTTTCTATGAAGTGCCCCTCCCGCTACGTTTCACATACATGTATGAAAATTGGTATACACATGTAACACACCAATACCCACAAAAAAGTCTCTTGGAGCAAAATCCGAAACCCAACAGGAAGTCGGTTTATTTTTAATTTTCTGAGCAATTTTTGTGTCATTTTTTCCATTTCCAGGTGTCGTATTAAAACGAACTCCTCCTAGAGTTTTATTCAGATAAACACCAAATTTGGTCAGTCTAATCTAAAGCCCTTTGTGACGTTAAATTGCGAAGATCTAGAGTTTTCATTGGAGGGCGTGTCCGTGGCGGCCTGTCAAATTTCGATGATTCGCCATGAAAAAGGAAGTTGTTATAACTCAGCCATACAAAGTCTGATCTGCCCCAAACTTTACATGTTTGATAAGAGTCTGGTCCTGAACACATACCCATGACCATATTCTGTGTTAGTCATAGCGCCACCTGCAGGCAACAGGAAGTGACATGTTTTACGCTGTGAGAAACTCCTCCTAGAGATTTAATGAAATCAACATTATATTTGTTCAGTCTAATCTAAAGGCCTTTGCCATGATAAATTGTGAAGATCTAGAGTTTTCGTTGGAGGGCGTGTCCGTGGCAGCCTGACAAAGTTCGATGTTTCGCCATGGGAATAGAAGCTGTTATAACTCAGCCATACAATGTCCGATCTGCCCCAAACTTCACATGTTCGATAAGAGTCCTGGCCTGAACACATCTAGAGGCCGATATTCAGTTATTATCATAGCGCCACCTGTTGGCAACAGGAAATGACTTATTTTACACTAACTTAAACATGCAATGTCTGATCTGCACCAAACTTCACATGTTTGGTAAGAGTACTGGCCTGAAGACATCTAAAGACCAATATTCAGTTATAATCATAGCGCCACCTGTTGGCAGCAGGATATGTAATGTCTTACACTAACTCAAGCATGCCATGTTCAATATGCACCAATCTTCATATATTTGACAAAAGTGCTGGCCTGAACTCATCTACATGCCAATATTCAGTTATTGATATAGCGCCACCAGCTGGCAGCAGGAAGTTTGGCACATATAAATGACTTTGACATATTCCTCCTAAATTTACTATGCGAAAAGCATAGTGCCAACCATTCGCCTCCGATCGGCGTTGAGCCCGGGTGCGAGGGCCCTTTCATCGCTGCTTGCAGCTTTAATTATTATTATTATTATTATTATTATTATTATTATTATTCTCCAAAATGAATCGTATTTTTGAGGGCCTAAACATGCCCGAAAACTCACGAAACTTTGCACACGCATCAGAACTGGCGAAAATTTACGTCTGATATGGGTCTCAGAAGTGGGTGTGGCAAAATGGCTCGATAGCGCCACCTATACACATTCAGCGGAGTGCGCCTCGAGCTACGTTTCAAGTACATTTACGAAACTCGGTACACACATGTAACACACCAATACCTACAAAAAAGTCTCTTGAGGCAAAATCCGAAACCCAACAGGAAGTCGGATATTTTTAATTTTTCCAGCAAATTTTGTCTCATTTTTGCCATTTCCAGGCGTCGTACTTGAACGAACTCCTCCTAGAGATTTATTCGGATCAACACCAAATTTGGTCAGTCTAATCTAAAGCCCTTTGTGACGTTAAATTGCGAAGATCTAGAGTTTTCGTTGGAGGGCGTGTCCGTGGCGGCCTGTCAAATTTCGATGATTCGCCATGAAAAAGGAAGTTGTTATAACTCAGCCATACAATGTCTGATCTGCCCCAAACTTCACATGTTTGATAAGAGTCTGGTCCTGAACACATACCCATGATCATATTCAGTCATAGTCATAGCGCCACCTGCTGGTAACAGGAAGTGACATGTTTTACGCTGTGAGAAACTCCTCCTACAGATTTCATGAAATCAACATTATATTTGGTCAGTCTAATGTAAAGACCTTTGCGATGTTAAATTGTGAAGATCTTGAGTTTTCGTCGAAGGGCGTGTCCGTGGCAGCCTGACAAAGTTTGATGTTTCGCCATGGTAATAGAAGTTGTTATAACTCAGCCATACAATGTCTGATCTGCCCCAAACTTCACATGTTTGATAAGAGTCCTGACCTGAACACATCTGAAGGCCAATATTCTATTATAATCATAGCGCCACCTGCTGGCAACAGGAAATGGCTTGTTTTACACTAACTTAAACATGCAATGTCTGATCTGCCACAAACTTCACATGTTTGGTAAGAGTACTGGTCTGAAGACATCTAAAGACCAATATTCAGATATAATCATAGCGCCACCTGTTGGCAGCAGTATATGTCATGTCTTACACTAGCTCAAGCATACTATGTTCAATCTGCACCAAAGTTCGTATCTTTGATAAAAGTGTACGCCTGAACAGATCTACGTTCCAATATTCAGTTATAGGCATAGCGCCACCAGCTGGCAGCAGGAAGTTTGGCACATCTTAATGACTTTGACAGATTCCTCCTAAATTTACTATGTGAAAAGCATAGTGCCCACCATTCGCCTCCGGTCGGCGGTGAGCCCGGGTGCGAGGTCCCGTTCATCGCTGCTTGCAGCTTTAATTAGGGCCCGAGCACCGATGGTGTGAGGACCCTATTGGAATTGCTCTGTTTATTAGGGCCCGAGCACCGATGGTGTGAGGACCCTATTGAAATTGCTCTGTTTATTATTATTATTATTATTATTATTATTATTATTATTATTATTCTTCTCCAAAATGAATCGCATTTTGAGGGCCTAAACATGCCCGAAAACTCACGAAACTTTGCACACGCATCAGAACTGGCGAAAATTTACGTCTGATATGGGTCTCAGAAGTGGGTGTGGTAAATTGGCTCGATAGCGCCACCTATACACATTCAGCGGAGTGCGCCTCGAGCTACGTTTCAAGTACATTTACGAAACTCGGTACACACATGTAACACACCAATACCTACAAAAAAGTCTCTTGAGGCAAAATCCGAAACCCAACAGGAGGTCGGATATTTTTAATTTTTCCAGCAAATTCTGTCTCATTTTTGCCATTTCCAGGCGTCGTACTTGAACGAACTCCTCCTAGAGATTTATTCGGATCAACACCAAATTTGGTCAGTCTAATCTAAAGCCCTTTGTGACGTTAAATTGCGAAGATCTAGAGTTTTCGTTGGAGGGCGTGTCCGTGGCGGCCTGTCAAATTTCGATGATTCGCCATGAAAAAGGAAGTTGTTATAACTCAGCCATACAATGTCTGATCTGCCCCAAACTTCACATGTTTGATAAGAGTCTGGTCCTGAACACATACCCATAGTCAAATTCAGTTTTAGTCATAGCGCCACCTATTGGCAACAGGAAGTGACATGTTGCACTCTGCAGTGAACTCCACCTAGAGATTTATTCAGATCAACACCAAATTTGGTCAGTCTACTCTAAAGGCCTTTGCCATGATAAATTGCGAAGATCTTGAGTTTTCATTAAAGGGCGTGTCCATGGCGGCTTGACAAAGTTCGATGTTTCGCCATCGGAATAGAAGCTGTTATGGCTCAGCCATAAAATGTCCGATCTGCCCCAAACTTCACATGTTCGATAAGAGTCCTGGCCTGAACACATCTAGAGGCCGATATTCAGTTATTATCATAGCGCCACCTGTTGGCAACAGGAAATGACTTATTTTAAACTAACTTAAACATGCAATGTCTGATCTGCACCAAACTTCACATGTTTGGTAAGAGTACTGGCCTGAAGACATCTAAAGACCAATATTCAGTTATAATCATAGCGCCACCTGTTGGCAGCAGGATATGTAATGTCTTACACTAACTCAAGCATGCCATGTTCAATATGCACCAATCTTCATATATTTGACAAAAGTGCTGGCCTGAACTCATCTACATGCCAATATTCAGTTATTGATATAGCGCCACCAGCTGGCAGCAGGAAGTTTGGCACATATAAATGACTTTGACATATTCCTCCTAAATTTACTATGCGAAAAGCATAGTGCCAACCATTCGCCTCCGATCGGCGTTGACCCCGGGTGCGAGGGCCCTTTCATCGCTGCTTGCAGCTTTAATTATTATTATTATTATTATTATTATTATTATTATTATTATTCTCCAAAATGAATCGTATTTTTGAGGGCCTAAACATGCCCGAAAACTCACGAAACTTTGCACACGCATCAGAACTGGCGAAAATTTACGTCTGATATGGGTCTCAGAAGTGGGTGTGGCAAAATGGCTCGATAGCGCCACCTATACACATTCAGCGGAGTGCGCCTCGAGCTACGTTTCAAGTACATTTACGAAACTCGGTACACACATGTAACACACCAATACCTACAAAAAAGTCTCTTGAGGCAAAATCCGAAACCCAACAGGAAGTCGGATATTTTTAATTTTTCCAGCAAATTTTGTCTCATTTTTGCCATTTCCAGGCGTCGTACTTGAACGAACTCCTCCTAGAGATTTATTCGGATCAACACCAAATTTGGTCAGTCTAATCTAAAGCCCTTTGTGACATTAAATTGCGAAGATCTAGAGTTTTCGTTGGAGGGCGTGTCCGTGGCGGCCTGTCAAATTTCGATGATTCGCCATGAAAAAGGAAGTTGTTATAACTCAGCCATACAATGTCTGATCTGCCCCAAACTTCACATGTTTGATAAGAGTCTGGTCCTGAACACATACCCATGATCATATTCAGTCATAGTCATAGCGCCACCTGCTGGTAACAGGAAGTGACATGTTTTACGCTGTGAGAAACTCCTCCTACAGATTTCATGAAATCAACATTATATTTGGTCAGTCTAATGTAAAGACCTTTGCGATGTTAAATTGTGAAGATCTTGAGTTTTCGTCGAAGGGCGTGTCCGTGGCAGCCTGACAAAGTTTGATGTTTCGCCATGGTAATAGAAGTTGTTATAACTCAGCCATACAATGTCTGATCTGCCCCAAACTTCACATGTTTGATAAGAGTCCTGACCTGAACACATCTGAAGGCCAATATTCTATTATAATCATAGCGCCACCTGCTGGCAACAGGAAATGGCTTGTTTTACACTAACTTAAACATGCAATGTCTGATCTGCCACAAACTTCACATGTTTGGTAAGAGTACTGGTCTGAAGACATCTAAAGACCAATATTCAGATATAATCATAGCGCCACCTGTTGGCAGCAGTATATGTCATGTCTTACACTAGCTCAAGCATACTATGTTCAATCTGCACCAAAGTTCGTATCTTTGATAAAAGTGTACGCCTGAACAGATCTACGTTCCAATATTCAGTTATAGGCATAGCGCCACCAGCTGGCAGCAGGAAGTTTGGCACATCTTAATGACTTTGACAGATTCCTCCTAAATTTACTATGTGAAAAGCATAGTGCCCACCATTCGCCTCCGGTCGGCGGTGAGCCCGGGTGCGAGGTCCCGTTCATCGCTGCTTGCAGCTTTAATTAGGGCCCGAGCACCGATGGTGTGAGGACCCTATTGGAATTGCTCTGTTTATTAGGGCCCGAGCACCGATGGTGTGAGGACCCTTTTGAAATTGCTCTGTTTATTATTATTATTATTATTATTATTATTATTATTATTATTATTCTCCAAAATGAATCGCATTTTGAGGGCCTAAACATGCCCGAAAACTCACGAAACTTTGCACACGCATCAGAACTGGCGAAAATTTACGTCTGATATGGGTCTCAGAAGTGGGTGTGGTAAATTGGCTCGATAGCGCCACCTATACACATTCAGCGGAGTGTGCCTCGAGCTACGTTTCAAGTACATTTACGAAACTCGGTACACACATGTAACACACCAATACCTACAAAAAAGTCTCTTGAGGCAAAATCCGAAACCCAACAGGAGGTCGGATATTTTTAATTTTTCCAGCAAATTCTGTCTCATTTTTGCCATTTCCAGGCGTCGTACTTGAACGAACTCCTCCTAGAGATTTATTCGGATCAACACCAAATTTGGTCAGTCTAATCTAAAGCCCTTTGTGACGTTAAATTGCGAAGATCTAGAGTTTTCGTTGGAGGGCGTGTCCGTGGCGGCCTGTCAAATTTCGATGATTCGCCATGAAAAAGGAAGTTGTTATAACTCAGCCATACAATGTCTGATCTGCCCCAAACTTCACATGTTTGATAAGAGTCTGGTCCTGAACACATACCCATAGTCAAATTCAGTTTTAGTCATAGCGCCACCTATTGGCAACAGGAAGTGACATGTTGCACTCTGCAGTGAACTCCACCTAGAGATTTATTCAGATCAACACCAAATTTGGTCAGTCTACTCTAAAGGCCTTTGCCATGATAAATTGTGAAGATCTTGAGTTTTCATTAAAGGGCGTGTCCATGGCGGCTTGACAAAGTTCGATGTTTCGCCATCGGAATAGAAGCTGTTATGGCTCAGCCATAAAATGTCCGATCTGCCCCAAACTTCACATGTTCGATAAGAGTCCTGGCCTGAACACATCTAGAGGCCGATATTCAGTTATTATCATAGCGCCACCTGTTGGCAACAGGAAATGACTTATTTTAAACTAACTTAAACATGCAATGTCTGATCTGCACCAAACTTCACATGTTTGGTAAGAGTACTGGCCTGAAGACATCTAAAGACCAATATTCAGTTATAATCATAGCGCCACCTGTTGGCAGCAGGATATGTAATGTCTTACACTAACTCAAGCATGCCATGTTCAATATGCACCAATCTTCATATATTTGACAAAAGTGCTGGCCTGAACTCATCTACATGCCAATATTCAGTTATTGATATAGCGCCACCAGCTGGCAGCAGGAAGTTTGGCACATATTAATGACTTTGACATATTCCTCCTAAATTTACTATGCGAAAAGCATAGTGCCAACCATTCGCCTCCGATCGGCGTTGAGCCCGGGTGCGAGGGCCCTTTCATCGCTGCTTGCAGCTTTAATTATTATTATTATTATTATTATTATTATTATTATTATTCTCCAAAATGAATCGTATTTTTGAGGGCCTAAACATGCCCGAAAACTCACGAAACTTTGCACACGCATCAGAACTGGCGAAAATTTACGTCTGATATGGGTCTCAGAAGTGGGTGTGGCAAAATGGCTCGATAGCGCCACCTATACACATTCAGCGGAGTGCGCCTCGAGCTACGTTTCAAGTACATTTACGAAACTCGGTACACACATGTAACACACCAATACCTACAAAAAAGTCTCTTGAGGCAAAATCCGAAACCCAACAGGAAGTCGGATATTTTTAATTTTTCCAGCAAATTTTGTCTCATTTTTGCCATTTCCAGGCGTCGTACTTGAACGAACTCCTCCTAGAGATTTATTCGGATCAACACCAAATTTGGTCAGTCTAATCTAAAGCCCTTTGTGACGTTAAATTGCGAAGATCTAGAGTTTTCGTTGGAGGGCGTGTCCGTGGCGGCCTGTCAAATTTCGATGATTCGCCATGAAAAAGGAAGTTGTTATAACTCAGCCATACAATGTCTGATCTGCCCCAAACTTCACATGTTTGATAAGAGTCTGGTCCTGAACACATACCCATGATCATATTCAGTCATAGTCATAGCGCCACCTGCTGGTAACAGGAAGTGACATGTTTTACGCTGTGAGAAACTCCTCCTACAGATTTCATGAAATCAACATTATATTTGGTCAGTCTAATGTAAAGACCTTTGCGATGTTAAATTGTGAAGATCTTGAGTTTTCGTCGAAGGGCGTGTCCGTGGCAGCCTGACAAAGTTTGATGTTTCGCCATGGTAATAGAAGTTGTTATAACTCAGCCATACAATGTCTGATCTGCCCCAAACTTCACATGTTTGATAAGAGTCCTGACCTGAACACATCTGAAGGCCAATATTCTATTATAATCATAGCGCCACCTGCTGGCAACAGGAAATGGCTTGTTTTACACTAACTTAAACATGCAATGTCTGATCTGCCACAAACTTCACATGTTTGGTAAGAGTACTGGTCTGAAGACATCTAAAGACCAATATTCAGATATAATCATAGCGCCACCTGTTGGCAGCAGTATATGTCATGTCTTACACTAGCTCAAGCATACTATGTTCAATCTGCACCAAAGTTCGTATCTTTGATAAAAGTGTACGCCTGAACAGATCTACGTTCCAATATTCAGTTATAGGCATAGCGCCACCAGCTGGCAGCAGGAAGTTTGGCACATCTTAATGACTTTGACAGATTCCTCCTAAATTTACTATGTGAAAAGCATAGTGCCCACCATTCGCCTCCGGTCGGCGGTGAGCCCGGGTGCGAGGGCCCGTTCATCGCTGCTTGCAGCTTTAATTAGGGCCCGAGCACCGATGGTGTGAGGACCCTATTGGAATTGCTCTGTTTATTATTATTATTATTCTTCTTCTTCTTCTTCTTCTTCTCCAAAATGAATCGCAATTTTGAGGGCCTAAACATGCCTGAAAACTCACCAAACTTTGCACACGCATCAGACCTGGCGAAAATTTACGTCTGATAAAGGTTTCAGAAGTGGGTGTGGCAAAATGGCTCGACAGCGCCACCTATTCACTTTCTATGAAGTGCCCCTCCCGCTACGTTTCACATACATGTATGAAAATTGGTATACACATGTAACACACCAATACCCACAAAAAAGTCTCTTGGAGCAAAATCCGAAACCCAACAGGAAGTCGGTTATTTTTAATTTTCTGAGCAATTTTTGTGTCATTTTTTCCATTTCCAGGTGTCGTATTAAAACGAACTCCTCCTAGAGTTTTATTCAGATAAACACCAAATTTGGTCAGTCTAATCTAAAGCCCTTTGTGACGTTAAATTGCGAAGATCTAGAGTTTTCATTGGAGGGCGTGTCCGTGGCGGCCTGTCAAATTTCGATGATTCGCCATGAAAAAGGAAGTTGTTATAACTCAGCCATACAAAGTCTGATCTGCCCCAAACTTTACATGTTTGATAAGAGTCTGGTCCTGAACACATACCCATGACCATATTCTGTGTTAGTCATAGCGCCACCTGCAGGCAACAGGAAGTGACATGTTTTACGCTGTGAGAAACTCCTCCTAGAGATTTAATGAAATCAACATTATATTTGTTCAGTCTAATCTAAAGGCCTTTGCCATGATAAATTGTGAAGATCTAGAGTTTTCGTTGGAGGGCGTGTCCGTGGCAGCCTGACAAAGTTCGATGTTTCGCCATGGGAATAGAAGCTGTTATAACTCAGCCATACAATGTCCGATCTGCCCCAAACTTCACATGTTTGATAAGAGTCCTGGCCTGAACACATCTAGAGGCCAATAATGTATTATAATCATAGCGCCACCTGCTGACAACAGGAAATGTCTTATTTTACACTAACTTGAACATGCATTGTCTAATTTGCACCAAACTTCACATGTTTGGTAAGAGTCCTGACCTGAAGACATCTAAAAGCCAATATTCAGTTATAATCATAGCGCCACCTGTTGGAAGCAAGATATGTAATGTCTTACACTAACTCAAGCATACCATGTTCAGTCTGCACCAAACTTCATATGTTTGACTAAAGTGCTGGGCTGAACTCATCTACATGCCAATATTCAGTTATTGATATAGCGCCACCAGCTGGCAGCAGGAAGTTTGGCACATATTAATGACTTTGAGATATTCCTCCTAAATTTACTATGTGAAAAGCATAGTGCCCACCGTTCGCCACCGGTCGGCGGTGAGCCCGGGTGCGAGGGCCCGTTCATCGCTGCTTGCAGCTTTAATTATTATTATTATTATTCTTCTCCAAAATGAATCGCATTTTTGAGGGCCTAAACATGCCCGAAAACTCACCAAACTTTGCACACGCATCAGAACTGGCGAAAATTTACGTCTGATATGGGTCTCAGAAGTGGGTGTGGTAAATTGGCTCGATAGCGCCACCTATACACATTCAGCGGAGTGCGCCTCGAGCTACGTTTCAAGTACATTTACGAAACTCGGTACACACATGTAACACACCAATACCTACAAAAAAGTCTCTTGAGGCAAAATCCGAAACCCAACAGGAGGTCGGATATTTTTAATTTTTCCAGCAAATTCTGTCTCATTTTTGCCATTTCCAGGCGTCGTACTTGAACTCCTCCTCCTAGAGATTTATTCGGATCAACACCAAATTTGGTCAGTCTAATCTAAAGCCCTTTGTGACGTTAAATTGCGAAGATCTAGAGTTTTCGTTGGAGGGCGTGTCCGTGGCGGCCTGTCAAATTTCGATGATTCGCCATGAAAAAGGAAGTTGTTATAACTCAGCCATACAATGTCTGATCTGCCCCAAACTTCACATGTTTGATAAGAGTCTGGTCCTGAACACATACCCATGATCATATTCAGTCATAGTCATAGCGCCACCTGCTGGTAACAGGAAGTGACATGTTTTACGCTGTGAGAAACTCCTCCTACAGATTTCATGAAATCAACATTATATTTGGTCAGTCTAATGTAAAGACCTTTGCGATGTTAAATTGTGAAGATCTTGAGTTTTCGTCGAAGGGCGTGTCCGTGGCAGCCTGACAAAGTTTGATGTTTCGCCATGGTAATAGAAGTTGTTATAACTCAGCCATACAATGTCTGATCTGCCCCAAACTTCACATGTTTGATAAGAGTCCTGACCTGAACACATCTGAAGGCCAATATTCTATTATAATCATAGCGCCACCTGCTGGCAACAGGAAATGGCTTGTTTTACACTAACTTAAACATGCAATGTCTGATCTGCCACAAACTTCACATGTTTGGTAAGAGTACTGGTCTGAAGACATCTAAAGACCAATATTCAGATATAATCATAGCGCCACCTGTTGGCAGCAGCATATGTCATGTCTTACACTAGCTCAAGCATACTATGTTCAATCTGCACCAAAGTTCGTATCTTTGATAAAAGTGTACGCCTGAACAGATCTACGTTCCAATATTCAGTTATAGGCATAGCGCCACCAGCTGGCAGCAGGAAGTTTGGCACATCTTAATGACTTTGACAGATTCCTCCTAAATTTACTATGTGAAAAGCATAGTGCCCACCATTCGCCTCCGGTCGGCGGTGAGCCCGGGTGCGAGGGCCCGTTCATCGCTGCTTGCAGCTTTAATTAGGGCCCGAGCACCGATGGTGTGAGGACCCTATTGGAATTGCTCTGTTTATTATTATTCTTCTTCTTCTTCTTCTTCTTCTTCTTCTCCAAAATGAATCGCAATTTTGAGGGTCTAAACATGCCTGAAAACTCACCAAACTTTGCACACGCATCAGACCTGGCGAAAATTTACGTCTGATAAAGGTTTCAGAAGTGGGTGTGGCAAAATGGCTCGACAGCGCCACCTATTCACTTTCTATGAAGTGCCCCTCCCGCTACGTTTCACATACATGTATGAAAATTGGTATACACATGTAACACACCAATACCCACAAAAAAGTCTCTTGGAGCAAAATCCGAAACCCAACAGGAAGTCGGTTATTTTTAATTTTCTGAGCAATTTTTGTGTCATTTTTTCCATTTCCAGGTGTCGTATTAAAACGAACTCCTCCTAGAGTTTTATTCAGATAAACACCAAATTTGGTCAGTCTAATCTAAAGCCCTTTGTGACGTTAAATTGCGAAGATCTAGAGTTTTCATTGGAGGGCGTGTCCGTGGCGGCCTGTCAAATTTCGATGATTCGCCATGAAAAAGGAAGTTGTTATAACTCAGCCATACAAAGTCTGATCTGCCCCAAACTTTACATGTTTGATAAGAGTCTGGTCCTGAACACATACCCATGACCATATTCTGTGTTAGTCATAGCGCCACCTGCAGGCAACAGGAAGTGACATGTTTTACGCTGTGAGAAACTCCTCCTAGAGATTTAATGAAATCAACATTATATTTGTTCAGTCTAATCTAAAGGCCTTTGCCATGATAAATTGTGAAGATCTAGAGTTTTCGTTGGAGGCGTGTCCGTGGCAGCCTGACAAAGTTCGATGTTTCGCCATGGGAATAGAAGCTGTTATAACTCAGCCATACAATGTCCGATCTGCCCCAAACTTCACATGTTTGATAAGAGTCCTGGCCTGAACACATCTAGAGGCCAATAATGTATTATAATCATAGCGCCACCTGCTGACAACAGGAAATGTCTTATTTTACACTAACTTGAACATGCATTGTCTAATTTGCACCAAACTTCACATGTTTGGTAAGAGTCCTGACCTGAAGACATCTAAAAGCCAATATTCAGTTATAATCATAGCGCCACCTGTTGGAAGCAAGATATGTAATGTCTTACACTAACTCAAGCATACCATGTTCAGTCTGCACCAAACTTCATATGTTTGACTAAAGTGCTGGGCTGAACTCATCTACATGCCAATATTCAGTTATTGATATAGCGCCACCAGCTGGCAGCAGGAAGTTTGGCACATATTAATGACTTTGAGATATTCCTCCTAAATTTACTATGTGAAAAGCATAGTGCCCACCGTTCGCCACCGGTCGGCGGTGAGCCCGGGTGCGAGGGCCCGTTCATCGCTGCTTGCAGCTTTAATTTATTTATTATTATTCTTCTCCAAAATGAATCGCATTTTTGAGGGCCTAAACATGCCCGAAAACTCACCAAACTTTGCACACGCATCAGAACTGGCGAAAATTTACGTCTGATATGGGTCTCAGAAGTGGGTGTGGCAAAATGGCTCGATAGCGCCACCTATACACATTCAGCGGAGTGCGCCTCGAGCTACGTTTCAAGTACATTTACGAAACTCGGTACACACATGTAACACACCAATACCTACAAAAAAGTCTCTTGAGGCAAAATCCGAAACCCAACAGGAAGTCGGATATTTTTAATTTTTCCAGCAAATTTTGTCTCATTTTTGCCATTTCCAGGCGTCGTACTTGAACGAACTCCTCCTAGAGATTTATTCGGATCAACACCAAATTTGGTCAGTCTAATCTAAAGCCCTTTGTGACGTTAAATTGCGAAGATCTAGAGTTTTCGTTGCAGGGCGTGTCCGTGGCGGCCTGTCAAATTTCGATGATTCGCCATGAAAAAGGAAGTTGTTATAACTCAGCCATACAATGTCTGATCTGCCCCAAACTTCACATGTTTGATAAGAGTCTGGTCCTGAACACATACCCATGATCATATTCAGTCATAGTCATAGCGCCACCTGCTGGTAACAGGAAGTGACATGTTTTACGCTGTGAGAAACTCCTCCTAGAGATTTCATGAAATCAACATTATATTTGGTCAGTCTAATGTAAAGACCTTTGCGATGTTAAATTGTGAAGATCTTGAGTTTTCGTTGAAGGGCGTGTCCATGGCAGCCTGACAAAGTTTGATGTTTCGCCATGGTAATAGAAGTTGTTATAACTCAGCCATACAATGTCTGATCTGCCCCAAACTTCACATGTTTGATAAGAGTCCTGACCTGAACACATCTGAAGGCCAATATTCTATTATAATCATAGCGCCACCTGCTGGCAACAGGAAATGGCTTGTTTTACACTAACTTAAACATGCAATGTCTGATCTGCCACAAACTTCACATGTTTGGTAAGAGTACTGGTCTGAAGACATCTAAAGACCAATATTCAGATATAATCATAGCGCCACCTGTTGGCAGCAGCATATGTCATGTCTTACACTAGCTCAAGCATACTATGTTCAATCTGCACCAAAGTTCGTATCTTTGATAAAAGTGTACGCCTGAACAGATCTACGTTCCAATATTCAGTTATAGGCATAGCGCCACCAGCTGGCAGCAGGAAGTTTGGCACATCTTAATGACTTTGACAGATTCCTCCTAAATTTACTATGTGAAAAGTATAGTGCCCACCATTCGCCTCCGGTCGGCGGTGAGCCCGGGTGCGAGGGCCCGTTCATCGCTGCTTGCAGCTTTAATTATTATTCTTCTCCAAAATGAATCGCATTTTTGAGGGCCTAAACATGCCCGAAAACTCACGAAACTTTGCACACGCATCAGAACTGGCGAAAATTTACGTCTGATATGGGTCTCAGAAGTGGGTGTGGTAAATTGGCTCGACAGCGCCACCTATACACTTTCAGCGGAGTGCGCCTCGAGCTACGTTTTACATACATGTATGAAAATCGGCACACACATGCAACACACCAATACCTACAAAAAAGTCTCTTGAGGCAAAATCCGAAACCCAACAGGAAGTCGGATATTTTTAATTTTTCCAGCAAATTTTGTCTCATTTTTGCCATTTCCAGGCGTCGTACTTGAACGAACTCCTCCTAGAGATTTATTCGGATCAACACCAAATTTGGTCAGTCTAATCTAAAGCTCTTTGTGACGTTAAATTGCGAAGATCTAGAGTTTTCGTTGGAGGGCGTGTCCGTGGCGGCCTGTCAATTTTCGATGATTCGCCATGAAAAAGGAAGTTGTTATAACTCAGCCATACAATGTCTGATCTGCCCCAAACTTCACATGTTTGATAAGAGTCTGGTCCTGAACACATGCCCATGCTCATATTCACTTTTAATCATAGCGCCACCTATTGACAACAGGAAGTGACATGTTGTACTCTGTAATGAACTCCTCCTAAAGATTTATTCAGATCAACACCAAATTTGGTCAGTCTACTCTAAAGGCCTTTGCAATGTTAAATTGTGAAGATCTTGAGTTTTCGTTGGAGGGCGTGTCCGTGGCGGCTTGACAAAGTTCGATGTTTCGCCATGGGAATAGAATCTGTTATAACTCAGCCATACGAAGTCCGATCTGCCCCAAGCTTCACATGTTCGATAAGAGTCCTGGCCTGAACACATCTAGAGGCCAATATTCAGTTATTATCATAGCGCCACCTGTTGGCAACAGGAAATGACTTATTTTACACTAACTTAAACATGCAATGTCTGATCTGCACCAAACTTCACATGTTTGGTAAGAGTACTGGCCTGAAGACACCTAAAGACCAATATTCAGATATAATCATAGCACCACCTGTTGGCAACAAGATATGTAATGTCTTACACTAGCTGAAGCATACTGTGTTCAATCTGCACCAAACTTCATATATTTGACAAAAGTGCTGGCCTGAACACATCTACATGCCAATATTCAATTATAGACATAGCGCCACCAACTGGCAGCAGGAAGTTTGGCACGTATAAATGACTTTGACATGTTCCTCCTAAATTTACTATGTGAAAAGCATAGTGCCCACCATTCGCCACCGATCGGCGGTGAGCCCGGGTGCGAGGGCCCTTTCATCGCTGCTTGCAGCTTTAATTAGGGCCCGAGCACCGATGGTGTGAGGACCCTATTGAAATTGCTCTGTTTATTATTATTATTATTATTATTATTATTATTATTATTATTATTATTATTCTCCAAAATGAATCGCATTTTTGAGGGCCTAAACATGCCCGAAAACTCACCAAACTTTGCACACGCATCAGAACTGGCGAAAATTTACGTCTGATATGGGTCTCAGAAGTGGGTGTGGCAAAATGGCTCGATAGCGCCACCTATACACATTCAGCGGAGTGCGCCTCGAGCTACGTTTCAAGTACATTTACGAAACTCGGTACACACATGTAACACACCAATACCTACAAAAAAGTCTCTTGAGGCAAAATCCGAAACCCAACAGGAAGTCGGATATTTTTAATTTTTCCAGCAAATTTTGTCTCATTTTTGCCATTTCCAGGCGTCGTACTTGAACGAACTCCTCCTAGAGATTTATTCAGATCAACACCAAATTTGGTCAGTCTAATCTAAAGCCCTTTGTGACGTTAAATTGCGAAGATCTAGAGTTTTCGTTGCAGGGCGTGTCCGTGGCGGCCTGTCAAATTTCGATGATTCGCCATGAAAAAGGAAGTTGTTATAACTCAGCCATACAATGTCTGATCTGCCCCAAACTTCACATGTTTGATAAGAGTCTGGTCCTGAACACATACCCATGATCATATTCAGTCATAGTCATAGCGCCACCTGCTGGTAACAGGAAGTGACATGTTTTACGCTGTGAGAAACTCCTCCTAGAGATTTCATGAAATCAACATTATATTTGGTCAGTCTAATGTAAAGACCTTTGCGATGTTAAATTGTGAAGATCTTGAGTTTTCGTTGAAGGGCGTGTCCATGGCAGCCTGACAAAGTTTGATGTTTCGCCATGGTAATAGAAGTTGTTATAACTCAGCCATACAATGTCTGATCTGCCCCAAACTTCACATGTTTGATAAGAGTCCTGACCTGAACACATCTGAAGGCCAATATTCTATTATAATCATAGCGCCACCTGCTGGCAACAGGAAATGGCTTGTTTTACACTAACTTAAACATGCAATGTCTGATCTGCCACAAACTTCACATGTTTGGTAAGAGTACTGGTCTGAAGACATCTAAAGACCAATATTCAGATATAATCATAGCGCCACCTGTTGGCAGCAGCATATGTCATGTCTTACACTAGCTCAAGCATACTATGTTCAATCTGCACCAAAGTTCGTATCTTTGATAAAAGTGTACGCCTGAACAGATCTACGTTCCAATATTCAGTTATAGGCATAGCGCCACCAGCTGGCAGCAGGAAGTTTGGCACATCTTAATGACTTTGACAGATTCCTCCTAAATTTACTATGTGAAAAGTATAGTGCCCACCATTCGCCTCCGGTCGGCGGTGAGCCCGGGTGCGAGGGCCCGTTCATCGCTGCTTGCAGCTTTAATTATTATTCTTCTCCAAAATGAATCGCATTTTTGAGGGCCTAAACATGCCCGAAAACTCACGAAACTTTGCACACGCATCAGAACTGGCGAAAATTTACGTCTGATATGGGTCTCAGAAGTGGGTGTGGTAAATTGGCTCGACAGCGCCACCTATACACTTTCAGCGGAGTGCGCCTCGAGCTACGTTTTACATACATGTATGAAAATCGGCACACACATGCAACACACCAATACCTACAAAAAAGTCTCTTGAGGCAAAATCCGAAACCCAACAGGAAGTCGGATATTTTTAATTTTTCCAGCAAATTTTGTCTCATTTTTGCCATTTCCAGGCGTCGTACTTGAACGAACTCCTCCTAGAGATTTATTCGGATCAACACCAAATTTGGTCAGTCTAATCTAAAGCTCTTTGTGACGTTAAATTGCGAAGATCTAGAGTTTTCGTTGGAGGGCGTGTCCGTGGCGGCCTGTCAATTTTCGATGATTCGCCATGAAAAAGGAAGTTGTTATAACTCAGCCATACAATGTCTGATCTGCCCCAAACTTCACATGTTTGATAAGAGTCTGGTCCTGAACACATGCCCATGCTCATATTCACTTTTAATCATAGCGCCACCTATTGACAACAGGAAGTGACATGTTGTACTCTGTAATGAACTCCTCCTAAAGATTTATTCAGATCAACACCAAATTTGGTCAGTCTACTCTAAAGGCCTTTGCAATGTTAAATTGTGAAGATCTTGAGTTTTCGTTGGAGGGCGTGTCCGTGGCGGCTTGACAAAGTTCGATGTTTCGCCATGGGAATAGAATCTGTTATAACTCAGCCATACGAAGTCCGATCTGCCCCAAGCTTCACATGTTCGATAAGAGTCCTGGCCTGAACACATCTAGAGGCCAATATTCAGTTATTATCATAGCGCCACCTGTTGGCAACAGGAAATGACTTATTTTACACTAACTTAAACATGCAATGTCTGATCTGCACCAAACTTCACATGTTTGGTAAGAGTACTGGCCTGAAGACACCTAAAGACCAATATTCAGATATAATCATAGCACCACCTGTTGGCAACAAGATATGTAATGTCTTACACTAGCTGAAGCATACTGTGTTCAATCTGCACCAAACTTCATATATTTGACAAAAGTGCTGGCCTGAACACATCTACATGCCAATATTCAATTATAGACATAGCGCCACCAACTGGCAGCAGGAAGTTTGGCACGTATAAATGACTTTGACATGTTCCTCCTAAATTTACTATGTGAAAAGCATAGTGCCCACCATTCGCCACCGATCGGCGGTGAGCCCGGGTGCGAGGGCCCTTTCATCGCTGCTTGCAGCTTTAATTAGGGCCCGAGCACCGATGGTGTGAGGACCCTATTGAAATTGCTCTGTTTATTATTATTATTATTATTATTATTATTATTATTATTATTATTATTATTCTCCAAAATGAATCGCATTTTTGAGGGCCTAAACATGCCCGAAAACTCACCAAACTTTGCACACGCATCAGAACTGGCGAAAATTTACGTCTGATATGGGTCTCAGAAGTGGGTGTGGCAAAATGGCTCGATAGCGCCACCTATACACATTCAGCGGAGTGCGCCTCGAGCTACGTTTCAAGTACATTTACGAAACTCGGTACACACATGTAACACACCAATACCTACAAAAAAGTCTCTTGAGGCAAAATCCGAAACCCAACAGGAAGTCGGATATTTTTAATTTTTCCAGCAAATTTTGTCTCATTTTTGCCATTTCCAGGCGTCGTACTTGAACGAACTCCTCCTAGAGATTTATTCAGATCAACACCAAATTTGGTCAGTCTAATCTAAAGCCCTTTGTGACGTTAAATTGCGAAGATCTAGAGTTTTCGTTGCAGGGCGTGTCCGTGGCGGCCTGTCAAATTTCGATGATTCGCCATGAAAAAGGAAGTTGTTATAACTCAGCCATACAATGTCTGATCTGCCCCAAACTTCACATGTTTGATAAGAGTCTGGTCCTGAACACATACCCATGATCATATTCAGTCATAGTCATAGCGCCACCTGCTGGTAACAGGAAGTGACATGTTTTACGCTGTGAGAAACTCCTCCTAGAGATTTCATGAAATCAACATTATATTTGGTCAGTCTAATGTAAAGACCTTTGCGATGTTAAATTGTGAAGATCTTGAGTTTTCGTTGAAGGGCGTGTCCATGGCAGCCTGACAAAGTTTGATGTTTCGCCATGGTAATAGAAGTTGTTATAACTCAGCCATACAATGTCTGATCTGCCCCAAACTTCACATGTTTGATAAGAGTCCTGACCTGAACACATCTGAAGGCCAATATTCTATTATAATCATAGCGCCACCTGCTGGCAACAGGAAATGGCTTGTTTTACACTAACTTAAACATGCAATGTCTGATCTGCCACAAACTTCACATGTTTGGTAAGAGTACTGGTCTGAAGACATCTAAAGACCAATATTCAGATATAATCATAGCGCCACCTGTTGGCAGCAGCATATGTCATGTCTTACACTAGCTCAAGCATACTATGTTCAATCTGCACCAAAGTTCGTATCTTTGATAAAAGTGTACGCCTGAACAGATCTACGTTCCAATATTCAGTTATAGGCATAGCGCCACCAGCTGGCAGCAGGAAGTTTGGCACATCTTAATGACTTTGACAGATTCCTCCTAAATTTACTATGTGAAAAGTATAGTGCCCACCATTCGCCTCCGGTCGGCGGTGAGCCCGGGTGCGAGGGCCCGTTCATCGCTGCTTGCAGCTTTAATTATTATTCTTCTCCAAAATGAATCGCATTTTTGAGGGCCTAAACATGCCCGAAAACTCACGAAACTTTGCACACGCATCAGAACTGGCGAAAATTTACGTCTGATATGGGTCTCAGAAGTGGGTGTGGTAAATTGGCTCGACAGCGCCACCTATACACTTTCAGCGGAGTGCGCCTCGAGCTACGTTTTACATACATGTATGAAAATCGGCACACACATGCAACACACCAATACCTACAAAAAAGTCTCTTGAGGCAAAATCCGAAACCCAACAGGAAGTCGGATATTTTTAATTTTTCCAGCAAATTTTGTCTCATTTTTGCCATTTCCAGGCGTCGTACTTGAACGAACTCCTCCTAGAGATTTATTCGGATCAACACCAAATTTGGTCAGTCTAATCTAAAGCTCTTTGTGACGTTAAATTGCGAAGATCTAGAGTTTTCGTTGGAGGGCGTGTCCGTGGCGGCCTGTCAATTTTCGATGATTCGCCATGAAAAAGGAAGTTGTTATAACTCAGCCATACAATGTCTGATCTGCCCCAAACTTCACATGTTTGATAAGAGTCTGGTCCTGAACACATGCCCATGCTCATATTCACTTTTAATCATAGCGCCACCTATTGACAACAGGAAGTGACATGTTGTACTCTGTAATGAACTCCTCCTAAAGATTTATTCAGATCAACACCAAATTTGGTCAGTCTACTCTAAAGGCCTTTGCAATGTTAAATTGTGAAGATCTTGAGTTTTCGTTGGAGGGCGTGTCCGTGGCGGCTTGACAAAGTTCGATGTTTCGCCATGGGAATAGAATCTGTTATAACTCAGCCATACGAAGTCCGATCTGCCCCAAGCTTCACATGTTCGATAAGAGTCCTGGCCTGAACACATCTAGAGGCCAATATTCAGTTATTATCATAGCGCCACCTGTTGGCAACAGGAAATGACTTATTTTACACTAACTTAAACATGCAATGTCTGATCTGCACCAAACTTCACATGTTTGGTAAGAGTACTGGCCTGAAGACACCTAAAGACCAATATTCAGATATAATCATAGCACCACCTGTTGGCAACAAGATATGTAATGTCTTACACTAGCTGAAGCATACTGTGTTCAATCTGCACCAAACTTCATATATTTGACAAAAGTGCTGGCCTGAACACATCTACATGCCAATATTCAATTATAGACATAGCGCCACCAACTGGCAGCAGGAAGTTTGGCACGTATAAATGACTTTGACATGTTCCTCCTAAATTTACTATGTGAAAAGCATAGTGCCCACCATTCGCCACCGATCGGCGGTGAGCCCGGGTGCGAGGGCCCTTTCATCGCTGCTTGCAGCTTTAATTAGGGCCCGAGCACCGATGGTGTGAGGACCCTATTGAAATTGCTCTGTTTATTATTATTATTATTATTATTATTATTATTATTATTATTATTATTATTCTCCAAAATGAATCGCATTTTTGAGGGCCTAAACATGCCCGAAAACTCACCAAAC
>JAMKFB010000326.1:0-28938 GCA_036247105.1 Cirrhinus mrigala
TGTGTTCTCAGGTCTCGTGATTTGGTGTCCTGTGGTTACGTCATGCTCGTTTGCGTCAGCTGCCAATCAGTCCCCGCACCAGGTGTCTCTCATTCCCGTCAGCTACATATACTCACCTCATTGTCTTCTTCCCCGTCTGATAGTTGCACCGGATGCTGGACTGTGTCGTTGGTTGTCGTCGTGTCTCCCTGTTGGATTGTGTATTTCGTCGTTGATCGCTCTTGGATTGTGTATTTCGTCACGGGAGTTTTCACCACGTCACCATCTGCCATCTAGCCCCTGCGCCACCCAGCCGAGAGATCCCTTCATTCACCACGGAGTTTGTGTTCACCATTGTCTTTAATAAATCGTTGTGTTCACCTGCAGTTGCTTCCATCTCGTTCATTTCACCGTCACAGAACTATCAGACCACTCATGGAAGCAGCAGGCTCCACCCCACCCACGGCCGAGGAGGTTTTACGTTCCTGCGTCTCTCGGCTGGAATCCCAGGAGAAGAGCTCGGCGGATACGGGAACAGCGATCCGAGCTCTTGTGGCGCAGGTGTCCGAGCTCACCCAGCGGATGCAACACTGGCAACTCCCCACTGCGCCAACCCCACCACCCATGCCGCCCACCCTTCCTGAACCATCCGGAGCGGCTCAGGCGTCCGAGCCCCGCCTTCCCCCACCGGAGCTGTACAGCGGTGAGCCGAACTTTTGCCGGGCTTTCCTCACTAGATGCTCCATGCATTTCACGTTGCAACCACGCACGTTTTCTAGTGAGGAGAGCAAGGTGGCGTTCGCGCTCACCCTGTTAACGGGGAAGGCGGCATTGTGGGGGACGGCGGTATGGGAGAACCAAGATCCGTGTTGCGCCTCGTTCTTGGCGCTCGCCGCCGAGATGAAGCGGGTGTTTGACCGCGCGGCCACTGGGAGGGAGGCCGCGCGGCGATTGACGGATCTCAGACAGGGGGAGAGATCCGTCTCAGACTTTTCTATAGAGTTTCGCACCCTGGCGGCGGAGTGCCGATGGAACGAGGAGGCGCAGTGGGACATGTTCCTGCATGGGCTGGCTGACCGCGTCCAACGTGAGATCTACGCCCTGGAGCTGCCCGCAGATCTCAACGGCCTCATCGATCTGGCACTGCGGGTAGACGCTCGACTCTCCCGAGCCGAGCGGCGGTGTTTACCCGCTCGGCTTCCCCCTGGGGAGGGACCTCCAGCTCGAGCCAGCGGCAACGACGCGGTCGGTCCATTCCAAGATCACGAGCCCATGCAGGTGGGTCGAGCTCGGTTGACTCGGGAGGAGAGGGAGAGGCGGAGATCTCACGGCCTCTGCCTGTACTGCGGGGCGGCGGGGCATTTCGCCTTTAGCTGCCCGGTAAAAGGGCCAGCCCGGCAGTAAAGATGGGGCTACTGTCGGGTGGGATCTCCGCTACCAAGTCCTCGTCCAGATCGACCTCCACGCTCCTCCCGGTCAGGCTTAGATGGCAACGTCTGGACCTGCACTGCACTGCACTCGTGGATTCTGGGGCTGAAGGTAACTTCATGGATTTTTCGTTCGCTCATCATAATCATGTTCCCCTCCTCCCCCTCACCAGTTCTATTGCAGTCCACGCACTCAATGGTCAGACGCTTCCCACCATCACCACCATCACGGAATCCATCACTCTCACGGTATCTGGCAACCACCGTGAGAGCATCTCCTTCTACATCCTGGACTCACCTCACGCACCCGTTGTTTTAGGACACCCCTGGCTCATTAAACACAACCCCCGGATTGATTGGCAGCTAAGAGCGGTGTCTGAGTGGAGCGTTAAGTGTCATGAGTCTTGTCTTGTGTCTGCCTGTCCGTCTGTATCTGAGTCTGTGTTGCAGGAGAAGGCGGCGGATCTGTGTAACGTGCCGGCGGAGTACCTCGACCTGAAGGAAGTGTTCAGTAAGTCTCGGGCTGCTTCTCTCCCTCCTCATCGTCCCTATGACTGTGCTATAGAATTACTGCCAGGTACGTCTCCGCCTAAGGGCAAGTTATACTCACTTTCTATTCCTGAGAGAGAGGCTATGGAGAAATATATTTCTGATTCTCTAGCAGCCGGGTTCATTCGACCCTCCTCTTCTCCAGCGGGGGCGGGGTTCTTTTTTGTGGGGAAGAAGGATGGATCCCTGCGACCTTGTATTGATTACCGAGGGCTGAATAATATCACGGTAAAGAACACCTATCCCTTGCCGTTGATATCTTCAGCCTTCGAGAGGTTGCAGGGAGCATCGGTCTTCACGAAATTGGACTTACGTAACGCTTATCATTTGGTTCGCATCAGGAGGGGAGATGAATGGAAGACCGCCTTTAATACCCCCAGGGGGCACTTTGAGTACTTGGTCATGCCCTTCGGCTTGTCCAACTCCCCAGGGGTCTTTCAGGCACTCGTTAATGATGTGTTGAGAGATATGGTCGATCAATTCATATATGTTTACCTGGACGACATATTGATTTTTTCTTCTTCTCTCCAGGAACATGTTCAACACGTCAGACGAGTGCTTCAGAGGCTGCTAGAGAATGGGCTTTTTGTCAAGGCGGAGAAATGCGACTTTCATGCACAGTCTGTTCCTTTTCTAGGGTACATTGTGTCGGCCGAGGGCATGCGCATGGATCCCGAGAAGATCAAGGCTGTGGTGGATTGGCCAAGTCCAGATTCCCGTAAGGCCCTACAGAGGTTTCTGGGGTTCGCCAATTTTTACCGGCGTTTTATTCGCAATTACAGCCAACTAGCCGCGCCTCTGACGGCCTTGACCTCTCCCAGAACGGCGTTCAGGTGGTCAGACGCAGCTGAAGCTGCGTTTGCCAACCTCAAACGCCGCTTTGTTTCGGCCCCCATCCTTGTTACCCCTGATCCGTCACGTCAGTTCGTGGTAGAGGTCGACGCGTCAGAGGTGGGGGTAGGTGCGGTGCTGTCCCAGCGCTCACCCTCGGACGACAAGATGCATCCCTGCGCGTTTTTCTCCCATCGTTTGTCGTCAGCAGAGTCTAATTACGATATTGGTAACAGAGAGCTGTTGGCAGTCAAGCTAGCACTGGAGGAGTGGCGCCACTGGTTAGAGGGATCGGGGGTACCCTTTATGGTTTGGACCGATCATAAGAACCTAGAATACATCAGAACCGCTAAAAGACTGAACTCGAGGCAGGCTAGGTGGGCACTTTTTTTCGGACGTTTTGATTTTACTCTCTCGTACCGCCCGGGTTCCAAGAATGTCAAACCCGATTCTTTATCTCGAATTTTTGACCGTTCCGATCGCCCGTCCACTCCCGAGGGTATTTTTCCCGAGACACTTATTGTCTCTACCCTCAGTTGGGAGGTCGAATCGAAGGTGAAAACAGCCTTACATGGGGTAACGCCTCCGGCCGGTTGCCCACCTAACCGTTTGTTTGTGCCAGAAGGTCTTCGGTCCGAAGTTATCCAGTGGGGTCATTGTTCCAGTGTAGCATGTCATCCAGGGGTAAGTCGCACCTTACATTTGGTCAAGCAAAGATTTTGGTGGCCACTCATGGCTCGTGATGTTCGCAGTTTTGTTTTGGCTTGCTCAGTCTGTGCCATTGGTAAGACTTCTAACAGACCCCCAGATGGGCTCTTACAACCGCTGCCAATCCCTTCGAGACCCTGGTCCCACATTGCGCTAGATTTTGTTACCGCCCTCCCACCCTCTCAGGGTAACACGGTAGTTTTGACCGTGGTGGACCGGTTCTCGAAGGCGGTTCATTTCATCCCCTTGCCCAAATTACCTTCAGCCAAGGAGACAGCGGTAGTGGTCATTGATCACGTCTTTCGGTTACATGGCCTCCCGACAGACGTGGTCTCTGACAGAGGACCCCAATTTGTGTCCAAATTTTGGCGAGAATTTTGTAGACTTCTGGGGGCCACTGTTAGTCTCTCTTCGGGGTTCCATCCTCAAAGCAATGGGCAAACTGAGAGAGCCAACCAAGATTTGGAGAGAACACTGCGATGTACGGTCGCTCGAAATCCTTCCTCCTGGAGTCAGCAGCTGTCGATGGTGGAGTACGCACACAATTCCTTACCAGTATCGGCCACGGGCCTTTCCCCATTTGAATGTAGTATAGGTTACCAGCCACCTGTTTTTCCTAGTCTGGAAGCCGAAGTCGCGGTCCCCTCTGCTCACGCCTTTGTCCAGAGGTGCCGTCGCACATGGTCCAGAGCCCGTGAGACTCTGGTCCAGGTGGGAGCGCGCACCAAGGCCAAAGCCGATCGCCACCGGTCGAGGCCTCCCGTATACGTCGTCGGTTCCAAAGTGTGGCTTTCTACTAAGAACATTCCTCTCCGATCCGTTTCGAATAAACTTGCTCCCAAATTCATTGGCCCGTTTTCTGTCACCAAGATCATTAGTCCGGTGGCAGTCCGCCTTAATCTCCCTCCAGCGTACAGGAGGATTCATCCCGTGTTCCATGTGTCAAAAATCAAACCTGTGTTTTTTGCTCGTATTAATCCGCCTGTCCCGGTTCCCCCACCGCCGCGGCTCGTAGACGGGGAACCAACCTATTCGGTCAACCGTATTCTGGACTCTAGGCGGAGGGGACGCGGATTCCAGTACTTGGTGGACTGGGAAGGTTACGGTCCGGAGGAGAGAAGTTGGGTACCTGCCAGAGACATTCTGGATCACTCTCTTATTGATGATTTCAATCAACAGGTACAGGAGGCTGGGAACGTCAGGGGACGTTCCTAGGAGAAGGGGTACTGTCACGGTGCATGGATCGGCTGTGTTCTCAGGTCTCGTGATTTGGTGTCCTGTGGTTACGTCATGCTCGTTTGCGTCAGCTGCCAATCAGTCCCCGCACCAGGTGTCTCTCATTCCCGTCAGCTACATATACTCACCTCATTGTCTTCTTCCCCGTCTGATAGTTGCACCGGATGCTGGACTGTGTCGTTGGTTGTCGTCGTGTCTCCCTGTTGGATTGTGTATTTCGTCGTTGATCGCTCTTGGATTGTGTATTTCGTCACGGGAGTTTTCACCACGTCACCATCTGCCATCTAGCCCCTGCGCCACCCAGCCGAGAGATCCCTTCATTCACCACGGAGTTTGTGTTCACCATTGTCTTTAATAAATCGTTGTGTTCACCTGCAGTTGCTTCCATCTCGTTCATTTCACCGTCACAATTACTTAAAGATTATGTATCTATGAAATAAGTGTTTAATTTTCTCAATGAGCAGCTATCTTTTCAAAATTAAAAAAAAAAAAAAAACATCATACCCTTTTTGATGATTTCCGTTCATGTCAGAAAACAATCAAACTAAGCTAGTAGTAGTACTGACAATGTCGTGTAAACGTGACTGAAGACGCGAAAACAGGAACAGATTAACCAAATCAACGGAGTCATTTAGGCTGGAACCGCTCCGGTTGATTCAAACTTGCGACTTCGAGCATTCATTTCAAGCAATTCACTAGCAAAAACCAAATCAAATTAAAAGAGCCATTCATTTTCGAATATCAACATCGCTTGTAACGATTTTAAAAAGCACGTAGTGATGGGTGAAACGGAGCTTTCCGAAACTCTGAATCAGTTAAACCATTGCCTCGCAAAATGATTCACTGTTTCGAAGCGCTCCAATCGGATCACGTTGCGAATCATTTGTTTCAGATCGGGGCTTCAAATCGTGTATCGCGAATTATTTGATTTAGATCGGAACGAGTTTGTGAATCATTTCGCGAATTGAATCATTCAAATCAATTGATTTGCGATTTAAAATCCCGCCCTGCGTCCCAATGTGCATACTATCCACCCTATCTACCCTAAATAGTATTGAAATGTACTAGTATCACATAGAATTTAGGGTGGATAGTATGCACATTGTGTATTTTACCAAACAGTTAGTAAAGTTCATTTAACCACAAGTTTCACCTTTAACGATGAGGCTGGTGTTAGTGGATGTTTTCTTGTTAATTGTGCATCTGTAAGTGCCCTGGTCTTCTTCAGTCAGATTGGAGATCAACAGAGACAGATTTGATGGAGTCGTCTTGTGAAACGTGCGAACTCTGTCTTTATATCGTGCAGTTTCATTGGACACTTCAGTCTCATTGGATTCTACATGGGTCCATCTGAAGTCCTCAGGTTTGGTGTTTGGGTCTTTGCATGAGCAGGACAGAAGCACAAAATCACCCGTGTACTTCATTTTAGGTTCCTGTTTGGTCTCTGATAGTGTGCATCCTGTGAACAGAGTGAAAAGTTTGTGTTATGGATACTTTTCTTTTGCAGGACAGTCTGAAGTACTAAATTCAGATTGAGAAGCTGCTTTACTCAATGGATGTGTAGTTTAACTACGGTTTGCACAAGGTGCTTAAAATGCTTGAATTTGACTTTTGGAAATTTAAGGCCTGGAAAACCCTTGAAAATAGCAATATTCCTGAAGAGATACTTGAAGAGTTCTTGAATTATTGAAAGATAATGTATTTATGAAATAAGCGTTTAATAAGTGTCTTTTCACGCAAAATTCACTCAGTTCAAAAAGCATCATAACTTTTGCTTATTTCAGTTAATGTCAGAAAACAAAACAATGTGGTGCAAACATGGCTGAAGACACGAAAAGAGAAACAGATGAACCGACGGGGTCGCGTATCACGGATCATTTGATTTAGATGATTGCTGATACGCGATTTGAAGTCCCGATCTAAATCAAATGATTTGCAATACGCAAAATTCTGATCTAAGTCAACTTATTCGCCATCCGCGCTCCGAGTAAAATGATAGTTCGTGAATCATTATTCAGATCCGGACTTCAGAGCGTGGATCGCGAATCATTTGATTTATATCGGAACAGGTTTGTGAATGATGAATGATTCAAATCAAATGATTTGCGATACGCGATTTGAAATGCCGGTCTAAATCAAATGATTCGCATTACGCAAAGTTCCGATCTAAGTCAAATGATTCGCGATCCACGCTCCGAGTCCTGAACTAAAATGATAGTTTGCAAATCATTATTCAGATCCGGACTTTAGAATGTGGATCACGAATCGTTTGATTTAGATCGGAGCGGGTTTGTGAATGATGAATGATTCAAATAAGATGATTCGCGGTTCGCAAATCATTATTCAGATCGGAATTTCGGATCGCCAATCATTTGCTTTAAATCGAATCATTTAATTCAGATCGGCACTTTAGCTTCATTTGTTTCATATTAGGATTTCAGAGCGATTTTGTTCATCTTTTTTTCTGTATTTTTATTAAACAGTAAAAAACTTACAATCATTAAGGCATTACAGTTATAAAAACAAATAAAAAAATCTTAATAGTTATGTGAATATTAAGGGAACATTTCATTTTACCATTTAGCAAACATTATGGTAACATTATTTAACATTCTGAAACAAGTAGTAACATTTAAAAATTAAATTGTTTCGTGTTAACGTTCGTGTTATTTCCTGAAAGTTATAACAAAAGCATCTGATCAGGGTTCTTTAAATAATCTAAAACTATAAAAAAGTGTTACCTGAAATAGAATAAATGTTAACTGTAAATGTTAATAAATGTTAAACAAAAAAATGAAATTATTTTTTAGCTAGTTGCCAAAAGCAACATTTCTCATTCTCTCATAACTTAATGTACTAAAATAGCTAAATCTAAAACTGAAATATAAATACATAGACATATTTGGGGAGGAAAACAAACATTATCTACTAAAAATAACAAATACACAAAATCAAAATTTACTAAAACTTTATCTAAAATTAAAACAAATTGAAAAACTCAAAAATATAGTAGTATCTTAGTGATGGACCACAGAACTTTAAACAAATGTTGAACTTTTAATGTTAGCGGAAAAACATTTGTTCATAACTTTGAGAGAATCTTGCCAGAACGTTCATGCTTCAAAGTTCATCTTCAAAAAGATGATCAAATAAAATGAATTAAGCTGCAAAACATCTCGTTCCCAGCAAAATCACTTGAAAATGTGAGAATTCATTATTTCTTTACCTTTAATGGTGAGACTGAAGTTCTTGGGTTGAATCCCTTTACTCCAGCATGAATACAGTCCTTCATCTTCCTCAGTTAGGTTAGAAATCAGCAGAGAGAGATTTCCTGAACGTCTATCAGACATGTTAAATCGGCCCTGATAGAGTCGGTTCAGTTCAGTGGTCTGGTTTATTTCTCTGTAGTTTGGTAATTTCCATCTGAACTGTGAATCTGGATTATGACGAGCGGTACATTTAATGAAACAGGACAGAAACACAGATTCCCCTGAATATCTGCTGATCTCCACTGATCTTTCATTCTCTGATACAGAACAACCTGCAGACACAAAACAGAATCATATATCTGATTATATATATCATAATGCACTGTATCTGACATTACAACACAATAAAAATACTTGGTTGGTTCAACTGAATAAAGTATACACTGCATCCACTTGAACACACCAACAGTTATTAAAACTTGATATGTTTTGAAATCTCAATAATGGCAGAATACATGATTTGGAGGAAAAGAATTGTTGAATAAAGTCATTATTTTGGTTTTCTTTGCACAAAAAAGTATTCTCACAGCTTCGCAAAATTGTGGTTGAACCACTGATGTCACATGGACTATTTTAACGATGTCATTACTACGTTTTTGGGTTTGGGAACGTTTCAGTTGTGTTGCTGTCTATGCAGGGTCAGAGAGCTCTTGGATTTCATCAAAAAAGTCTATAATATTTGTGTTCCGAAGATGAACGAAGGTCTTACAGATTTGGAATGACATTAGGTTGAGTGATTAATGACAGAATGTTCATTTTTGGGTCAACTATCTCTTTAATCACAAACTTTTTGTATTACAAAATTTTCTGAAATGTTATATTTAAATATGTAAATAGAACATTACATATTTACTAATTTACTTTAATTTATAGAACATAAATGTGAACATTTAATAAAGCCAGGGTTCAAAGTCATATTAGATCTTTTGTATTTATTAAATGTCTTTACAGAGATGATTTTGGACTTTTTATCACTCCATAAGTCAGAAAATACTGAAAATAGTATTTATGTTTGGACTGCATGTATTATTATGAAATCAAACATTCCTCACCTTCAATAATTAGACTAATACAGCTCTTTGTGTCAGATTCTTTGGTTTTACAGCAGTATGTTTTTGCCTCGTCTACAGTCAGTCGAGTGATGGACAGTGTGAGATTACTGTAAATCTGAACTCTGTCTTTGCATCGCTGACCCTTAATGGTGTCCACAGGACACACTGAGTATTGAGGAGCGTGAGTCTGAGGATCTGTGATCCACCACTGGACGTGTGGTTGCGGTGAGTTTATATCCCTGCAGGGCAGCAGCACAGACTCTCCTGGAGCACAGATGATGTTTGATGATGACACTACTGTACAGCCTACAAAAAACACAGAAACACAGAAAACCTTAAATACTAAATCAAAATACTTGACAAGCAAAATAGGAAGTTATAAAATATATATCAAAATTAAGTAAATTTATGCCTAAATCAAGTTTTTTTTTTTTTCTTGCTGCCTTAAATTACATCTCTACGTAACTCTTATTAGTTTTACATCTTTAGATTAACAGGGTTTCTGCAGGTTCTAAAAGCAATCACAGATTCTCCTGGTACTTTTTAAGAAGTAAAGAAAATGTAAGTAATAATTTGAAGGAAACAAACATTCTGATGTTCTCTAAATGAAATGTCTAGAGGCACACAATGAGTTGTATCAGCAACAGTCTGAAAATACAATTTTCAACTGATCTCCATTCATTTTACATAAAGAGCATGGAAACTTTATGGAGCAGCCTCTTCAGTGTTTCTGATACATATTTTCATCTTGTTTTTCTTGATTCTTAAATCAAGACACATTTACATAATTACATCAAATAAGAAGTCTTGTTGTCTGTGAAGCTGAATGAAGTGAATTTATGATTAAAACAATAACAAATATCTGCTGATGAGATCCAAAAAAATCTAATTCAAAGAGAAAAGTTTTTATACCTTCTGACAGATATTTGTTTTTGTTTTAAACAAACTCACTCAATTTTGTTCAATTTCTCAGAAAACAAGACAAAGTAATGAAGATATTTATTCTTTGCAGTGCATGTAACCTTACAAATGTATGGATTTAAAACTTTCAGCTGTGATTTAAAACCTTTTAAGACATTAATTTATGGGAGGGCGGATTAAGACTTTTAAGATGTTTTTAAGACCCACAGAAACCCAAATGAAACTTTTACTGATGTTTTAAAACAAACTTTTCATATTAACAATTCACATCACAATCACATTAACAGATGAACAGTGACAAGATGCTGATTATAAGCTGATATTTGGCCATTTTCTGATTATCTGCCAGTTTCTGATCCTTTTTGGCTGATGAGCAATAGTCATATTGTCTCAGTAATCTACTTACATACATAAATATACATAAATATAACATGAATTGTTATTGTCTCCGATTGCTACTCTACATTCTAGCAGTAAATCGATAGAAATCTTGACAAAATAACAGCAGAAGTGGCGCACAAACAGAAACAACTACCAGACTGAATTAAGATGTGTTTCACTGACTGATGTAAATCAGTGGCATAAATGTCTGAATTCACTCTTTCTGTTGTTCAGTCGTACCTGTTGTGAACTGAAGTCCAGAGCAGAGCAGAAAAACACACAAACACATCACATCTGAAGCCATGACTCCCTGCATGTCTCTGTCCGTCTTCTCTTCCTCTCTGTTCGCTCATCTTATGGGCATAAAAAGAGAAGTGTGAGAGGTATTTCTCTTTCTTACCACATCCTGAGAAGTTCTGCCTCTCTGTTCAAAATGCTGATGTGACTGAAATATAACATTAACATGAAACTCTTGTTTTAGCGGCATCTGACAAACCAATTAATCTTGTGTAATTATTTGTTAAGTGGGTTTTTACATCCCATACTCTGAAACTCAGTCTCTTCTGCTCTTCTAGACACATTCATCCAACTAAAAAATGAGAGAAAACTGGACTGTATTATACGTTTCATAAAACAATCAGGATTTCAACTCACATCATCACATTAGTTCTCATTTACTCTTTAAAAACGCATAATAAAATATGAGGAAAATAAGACATTTGTTTGACACTGAGGTGATAATCTGTTTTTAAATGATTGCATATTTCATACCTGTAACTCTCTGCCATACAGGAGTGAAAACACCTGTGCTGAACATGCATATAGCTAAACATGTCACATTCTCAAAATGTTTTAGACATAAGTATAACATAATTATTTGCATACATATTTAAAGCAACTTTAATTCCTCTTTCCACTGGTGTTCATCTGCGTTATATCTGACACATCTGTGGTAACTCTGACAGAAAATATGAAACACGCAGACACCTTTTTTACTTCTCTAGAAGATAAAAATTCTTATCGTAAAAAGTCTTTATTATTTTATTGTATTATTTACAGCAAAAAAGAGACATGCAATAAAACACAGAATGACTTTCTTAAACTCAGATTTCAGTTAAACTTTCTCTAATAAAAAAAAGTAAATAAACATTTTCATTACTGGTCTCAGACTGTTGGACCCTACTCTACTAGAATGTATAATAATAATAACAACAACAACAACAATAACTTTTTTTAATGTTTAATTATTATTATTTAGTTACAAACAATATTATCAGTATATACAATATCATCAGCTAAAACTGAAACTAAAACCACAAAACTCTTTGTTACTTGAAATAAAGCAAATTTGAATTAAAAAAAAAAAAAAAAAAAAAAAAAACTCATTTCATTCATTTCAAAAACTTATTTCATTCAGCAAGGCAACATTTCTCATTTTCAGTTAGTTAAGTTCACTTACTAACATAAATAAAACTGCAATAATAATTAACTAGATAAAAAAGTTTGCCGAGACAAACTTTGAAGTTGGCTTGAGAAAGCTGAGCAGGAAGTTTAAAATGTTTTAAAAGCTAGAAGTTAAAAGGTTTTCAGTTTGAAGTAGTTTTAAAGAACAGATAGATAGAGCAAGTTACTAGCATGTTTTTAGGGTGAACGTGATTTCACCACGTACAACATGTTCCTGGATCAACTTCCTTGTTGATCCTGGAACAACATTTCAATCAACCAATCAGAATTGAGGGATAACTTTTCAGGCAATGTCGGTTTTAGGCTTACGATCAGAGTTAGATGCTTCTACACCCTTGTTAATCAACTATCATTTCCCTCGGATTTTAGGAATACATTATGGTTAGGCTTAGGTTTAGGGGTAGGGATTGGGTTAAGTCTATATTTGTGGACAGTAATGTTGATCCAGGATCAACAAAAGATGCCAAATCACGGCGACCTGTTTTTAGCATGATTAACAAGTTACTAGCATGTTGTCAGGATGATTCTAACATGACTAGCCAGTTACTAACATGATTAGCATATTACTAGCATGTTGTTAACATGATTAGCATGTTGCTAGCATGACTGTGGTTGCTAGACATAGATAGATAGATAGATAGATAGATAGATAGATAGATAGATGAGTATGAATGAGTTTAAATGGATTAGAAATACAGTACATAGAAGGGAGGTTTGATTTAGTCTCAATGAATTCTGGGAGTTTTGACAGTTGGAGTTTGAATAGTGTTGGATCATTTGAACATTCCGTCAATGTAAGTCTATGGGATTTTTTCCAGTTTTAATCGTTATTTTTAAGAAAACCGTAATTCTGATCAGAAAACATACAGCACTCAGTCAGATCATTCTGAAGATCTGGGCTGAGTTTGGAGTTTGTAGAGTTAAAGCTCTAGGAGGAGTTAGTGTCGTCAGATTTAGTCTCAGAAGAAGAAGAATAAGCCAACCTTTCTCAAGCCAACTTAATCAAACAAAAACAAACTATTAACAATAATAATAATAAAACCCAATACCTTAATAAAATGATAAAAATACAACAAAATGACTAAAACCTAGAAAAGAAAATATAAAAATTTAAAACTAAAAGTATTTTAATCATACTAAAATTACACTGAATGAACATTACTAACTTATGTCTTCACAACAATGTAAAATGCCTAAAGGTTCAATTTACATTGTCATAAAGACATAATTTAGTAATGTTTATTCAGTGTAATTTTAGCATGATTAAAATACTATTAGTTTTTTTTTTTTTTTAAGACATAATTACCAATTAAGGGTAAGAATTAGAAAATATCATTCATTTATTATACAGCAAAAGTAAGTGGGAGTCATCATGATGGAAAAAACAATATAGAGTGCACAGCATAAATGAGTACAATCCCTCTGAAACTTAAATTCAGCAATTACTCTTTACTCAGAGGACATGTTAGGGTTCTTTAGAGATATAATATTCCAGCAAGCCTGCTTGATCAGTTACCAAAGAAGAATGTTAAAATTATTCAGGAAAATACGATTTTCTTATCAAAGTGATAAAATGTGTTGCAAAAATGAGTACACCCTCTTGAAAGTTACTAAATAAAACTAAACAAAAATTTCTGGTGTAAATTTAAGTCAAGTTTTGATCAACGGGAAAGTATGTTGAACCAAAACTGTTGAAGCACTTGAGAGAGAACTGTCAAGAGATTTATTTCTTATCATAAAAGAGGACAATGGTATAAGAGGAATACCAAATTTTTGTTTTAAGTGCGAAAGTATAGCAAAAGTAACACAGAAATTCAAAAACAATGGACTTGTGAAAAGGCCCCTGAAATAATCAGGTCTTCACTTTAAGCTTTCATTTAGTGAAAATAGAAAATGTCTCAGAGCTGGCAAAAGCTATGAAAAGAGTGACACTTTATCTGACAGAGTAAGATGCAGCCTGCAGAAGTGACATGCATGGTTGTTTATCCACACTAGAATTAATTGATATTATGAGAATATGTAAGAAGGAATATTATAATAAAAATTAGATTATAATAAAAATAATATGAAATGTTTATGGAATATTTTAAATAATATCATTAGAAATGGAGTTAAAAATAATATATGCTACCTAGAGTATTATATGGATAATGATAGCATAATAAATAATAGGGAAGATGTGGTTTATGGATCCAATACATTTTTTTGTAAATGTGGGACCAGATTTGGTAAAAAACAATAAATGACCCAGAAACAACAGAAGAGGTGGAGGATCTTCCAGATTGAAATTCTAGCTCTATTTTTCTTAGAGCAGTGGATCGAGAGGATAACAGATACTGTAAGAAAATGTAAAAGTAAATCGTCTCTTGATTGGAATAATATTGATATGATTACAATAAAAAAAGTTATTGAAGAGATTGTGGATCCATTAACTTACATCTTTAATCTGTCTTTTCAAACTGGTAAATTTCCAAATAAAATGAAACTTGCAAAAATAATATCATTATATAAAAATGGGGATAGACACTACGTTACAAATTATAGACCTGTTTCTATACTTCCACAGTTCTCCAAAGTCCTTGAAAAACATTTTACAGAAAGACTTGACAATTTTATTGAAACACATAATCTTCTAGTTGATAGTCAATATGGATTTCGGACAAATAAATCAACATCTTTAGCACTAATGGAATTAATTGAGGAAATTACAAATGGTATAGATAAAAAGAAACGTAGTAGGTATTTTCATAAACTTAAAGAAAGCATTTGATACCATAAATCACAATATTTTATTACAAAACTAGAGAGGTATGGTATTCGAGGGGTGGGTTTGGAATGGGTGAGTAGTTATCTGACAAACATGAACATAACTGGTGGTGTACCACAAAGATCGGTCTTAGGTCCAAAACTGTTTATAATGTATATTAGTGATATGTGTAGAGTATGAAATATACTTAAATTTATTTTATTTGCAGATGATACAAATATTTTCTGTTCTGGTGATAATTTACAACAGCTTTTGAAGGTGATAACAATAGAAATGAATAAATTAAAACACTGGTTTGATGTAAATAAATTGTCATTAAATATAAGTAAAACAAAGATTATGTTATTTGGAAAATATATGAAAATTGATAATATAAATATAAAAAGACTATATAAAAATATGTTTCTTGGTGTAATTTTAGATTGTAAGTTATGTTGGAAAACTTAAATAAAGTATGTTAAAGCAAAATTGGCTAAGACTATAGCTTTTCTGAATAAAGCAAGATATATTTTGGACAATAAATCAGTGCATATTCTGTATAATACATTTATATTACCGTATTTGAGTTATTGTGTAGAGATCTGGGGAAATACCTACCAAAGCAATTCACAACCAGTTACAAAAGAGAGCAATCAGAATTATTAATAATGTGGGATATCTGGAACAGACAAATGTGTTATTTTTGAAGTCAAATATATTGAAGTTTATTGATTTGGTTAAATTTAAAACTGCTCAAGTTCAAAGCAAGAAATATGTTACTCTGTGAAACTTACAAAAAATGTTTCTGGAAAGGCAGGGTGGGTATAATTTGAGGGAAGAGTTAAATTTGAGTTAAAACATTAATATAAGAACAACATAAAAAGTATGTGTATCTCTGTCTGTGGAATGGTTTGGAGCATGTGTTAAAGCATTGTATAAACATTAAACAGTTTAAAACATTGTATAAAAACATGTTACTAAAAGGATATGTGGATATACAGAGGTGACTGTGAGGGTTGCGTGGGTTAAAATGTGGATTGTGGATTATTGGAAAATAACTATTGGGTTGGTGTTTAAGTTTTTTGTGAAATTGTTCTCTTGTAAAGATATCGGTATAATATATTAAAAGACATACTGGAACATTTTGGAACTGTATACACACAAAGTGAAAAGGTACAAATATGTGCCTTTAAGGTACCAATATGTACTTTCAAACTACTAAAATATACCTTTAAGGTACTAATATGTACTGTTTAGGGGTAGGTAAGGTACAAAAATGTACCTTTTCCCTTTTGTACTTTAGGGTACCGCCCCAGCGACAGAACTGTACCTTTTTTTCTGACAGTGTAGGGGGTGGGGAAAAATAAGCTTTAGCTTCATCCCACTCCTTTTCGAACATTTTTTGTAATGCATGACGTCTTTGGGATGTGTTTTTTGTTGGTGCGTGTTACGCCCCGTCAAGGATGAAGGTGCAACATGAAAGAGGACGCTGAGGAGTTTGAAAAGCAAATGAACAATTAGTTTAATGAAAAGAATGATTTTTTTACAAATAGAAGTGGGGGAATTGTGACTTCAGGAGCCGACAAGGCCAAAATAACAAACAGAAAACAACTAATATTTTAACCCTCTAAATTCCGTATTTACAAAAGAAAAGAAAAGAAAATACAATAAAACTTCCCTAACTCACTGTACAAAAATAAAAGGTTAATAAAAGGTTTCAACAAAAAATGGCGTCGGTCTCCCTACCTCCCCAAGAATACTATATACAGTTATTTACAAGCAACCAAGTCCAAACATGGGCAAACCAAAATCAGGGTCAAACAGGCGGTAGTCAGAGTTACAAACAACTCTCTCACAGACACTCAGAAGAACACACACAGAATCTCAGTCTTACTAACACAAGCTTACAACTAACTAACAGAGCGATAAAAAACACAAACACAGCAAATAAGCACAAAGCTGAAGCAGGAAGTGATGATGAGATCTTTTATAGGAGTCAGCTGACCAGGCAGGGCGTGGCACGAGTTAGAGGACAGGAACCAATCAGACGTCATCCTGGACAGAAACACACATACAACGTGCGGCAACACATATGTGGTGTTTATATATTTTTTGTTTTAAATTATGTTTTGTTCGAAATAAAAATGAAATTAATTACCTGTAGCCAAAGCACAATAAACTAATTTAACCATTTCCAAGGCCCATATTTACAAAATATAGACTTCTGGGAATCAAGAGCCTCTGTTCTCAAGAGACCAAGTCAATCATTTCAGCATCCAAAATGTTATTGTGTTGCTAGAGGAGGAGTACGGTGAGAAGTGGCTGCTTCCCACAGTGACGTTCAGTGATAGTAAAGCTTTTATATAGGGATACATGAGTGCTGAAGGTGTGAGGGAGTTGTGCTTTATTAATGCTGCTATGAATTCACACACCGCTGTGTGATGTCATACAAAAAAACTGAAACTGCAGATGCTACCCTCCCCTCATTCCCTGCATTATTGGGCATTTTTTCAGCATGACAATGAAGATATTCATTCTCCCAAGATGAAAACCCTTCAGTGGACATGTATTTCACTCATTCTTAACACTCTTGAGCAGCTGTGGGAGATTCTGTAGAGACGAGCTGAGCAAAACACCCCATTAAAGACCAGGGCATTTAAGGAGGTCGTCCTCCAGAAGTTAAACAGGACAGATGTGGCATTTTGTCATGAACTTGTACACTCAGTGCCAAAAAGGGTCAGAGTAGTGTACTTGGAGTTCTGAAGGACATACTAAGTACTAGAATATAATACATTTGCTGAATTAAATCTAGGGTGTACTCATTTGTGCAATCCTTCATTTAAACAAAATTGGCTAATTTAGTTATTTTACAGAAAATACTGCCATATACTTTGTTGTTTTATTAAGTATATATTAGTGATCATTAAGAAAATGCATCTATTCAGAGGGGGTGTACACACACACACACACACACACACACACACATAAATACACATATTAATATGTGAATAATAAAAATAACCTAATAATAATAAAAATAACCTAATAACTAATAATAAAAATGACAAACACAAAATTACTAAAACTTAAAACATATAAAACATACATATAAAACATATAAAAATTAAAACATTCTAAATATTAAAATGATATCTTAATCATACTAAAATAACACTGAATAAACATGACAATGTAAAAATGTGAAACCCTCACATTAACCTTTATGCAGTTTTACACTGTGGTAAAGACATCATTTTGTAATTACCCATTAAGGTTAAGAATTTAAAAATATTATTCATTTATTAAACTGCAAAAGTAAGTGGGAGTCATCATGATAGAAAAACAATATATGTGGGAAGGCTTGAGAGAAAGAGAAAATAAAACATGTGTTAGTCACTGTGTGTGTTGTAAATGTGTGTTTTTATCTTTCTGCAGACGGCGGCCTCTTCAGTGTTCATCTGTAGGCATTTCTGGTCTGTAAGATTGACTGTAGACTACAGATGTGTATATATCATCCTGCAGAGATCACAAAAACAAACATTACACAGTTTCACTCTCTCACTCATAATCTAGCTATAAATATGTTAAAGTGCCCCTATTATGGATTATCCACCTTATTTTTCCCATAAGAGTGGGTGCAGCCATTTGTACAATTTTTGTGTCGAGCTTCCGGTCTCATCCACTTCCAGCTATAATTAGCTGCACAAAAAGCTTGTTTTACTGCTTGATAATGTAAACTGGGGTGTCTTACCATATTGTTTTAATGTATTATTTTAATTATGAACACACTGGTTTGTAGTGCAAACTGTTTTACCGTTTACTGCACTTCGATATTCTTCTCGTCATTTCCCTATGGCGGATTATGACCGGACGTCTAACACATTACCAGAAAACAGCTTACTTCCGTATTGAAAAATAAGGTGGATAAAAGGTTCATATTTGGTTTTGTGAGTCCCCAACAACAAGTTGACATGCATGCAAGGTCAAAAAACACTTTTATTGTCTTATAATATGCATTTCTTTTTACCTTGTTTGCTCAACGACTCCCAAACGGTTTGTTAAAACGAATCATTTGTCCAAACCACTCGTTTGCGTGACACTAATCTGCGGTGATTGGTCCGATGACCCAGTCTTTTGTGATTGGTTTAACGTTACTGCATGCAGCAAATTTCAAACGCGGAACGCCCATCACCGTTACTCTAGCCCACAACTCAGTGTAAACAACACCCAAACAGCCATAGTATATGCGTCAACCCAACACAGAAACGTACTGATAAAGCACTGGAGCTTGTACACCGACGTATTGTTCTATTCTTTATCAGAACTTCAAGTAATAACAACGACAAACATTCACTATACATCGACACATTTCTAGACAATAGCGAGTGAACAGATAAAGCTGTCAGCCGGTTAGCCAGAGACCTACGAGCTGCGCGGAGCGAACACAACACAACACACACACACACACACAACACACACACAACTAAATACGTATTTTGCATGATACAGAGTAACCTTACATGAGAGCAACAAGTTTTAAAGGATTACTCCACTTTCAGAATAAAAATGCCCTGATAATTTACTCACCCCCATGTCATCAAGATGTTACACGACATAACACACAACTACGTATTTTGAACGATCACTAGAAAATACACCCATCAATTATTAATCACACTTACAGGTTCAGAGGAGCAAGCCGGTCCAAATAAACTGGGCACTGATCCATCTTTTAAGAGCAAGCCTCTGGTGAATCCCGCATCGTACTTAGGATACAGCGTCTTCTCGACATGACGTAAACCACATGGAAATTTTACTGTGTTTGTGGGCGGGCAAGTTGATCGCTACGTAGAACGTGGGCGGACATTATGCAAATGTGTTACTTCATGACGTGTGGCCGTAACAGAAAAAGATTCGAATTCCTGACGACTCGTTCAGGCGATTGTGAACCAACTCTTTTTTTATCTTGTTCACATACAGCTACATGACACACTGCATGAAAGGTCATATTTGAAAAGGCATAATAGGAGCACTTTAAATGTTAGTCATGAATAGTGCAATTGTGAATAGTTTACCTCATCGTCTAAGCTCTGGATCAACTGGCTTCCTTTCCTTTCTGTCCTTGCTGTAAAATAAGAACAACTCCACATAATCATTCTAGTTTTGCTTTCTCTTAAACACAGTCCCAAGTGTGTTTGTTCGTACCTCTTGTGCATATACAGGAGATGCATCCAGCCATTGGGAACACTAGAAGCATCACCAGATAGACCAGATTATTTGATTCGCTGACATCTTCAAAACCTGAACACACACACACACACACACACACACACACACACAGATAAAAGACACAGCTGATCACTAAATGAAAAAAAAAAAAAGAATACTGAAGGTTTTTCCTAATAAAGAGAGTCTCATGATTTTCACTGATAATATTTCTGAACACACAGATCTGAGGTGTTTTTACCTGTAACAGTGAGATTCACGTGTTTGGGTTGTTTCCCATTGACTGAACACACATACAGTCCTCCGTCAGTCTCGGTTAGGTCTGAGATCCGTAAGGAGAGATTATGAGGAGAATCCCTGATCATCTGGAATCGGCCGTTGATCTGGTCTGTGTCTGAAACTATTGTTTCATTTACAGCTGTTCGCTTCCATTCAAAGTGTTCTGGTTTGGTTTGGGGATCTTTACAGGAACATGGAAGAATCACTGATTCTCCTAAATATGAGATCTTGGTGTTGTCGTGTTCAGTTAATACGCAGCCTGCAGGACGACAAAGAGACTCAAGATAAGAGACAAACACTGACAAAATCATGCTGCTCATTTAGTGAGAAAACAGTTAGTAAAGTTTATTTAACCACAAGTTTCACCTTTAACGATGAGTCTGGTGTTAGTGGATGTTTTGTTGTTCATTGTACATCTGTAAGTGCCCTGGTCTTCTTCAGTCAGATTGGAGATCAACAGAGACAGATTTGATGGAGTCGTCTTGTGAAACGTGTGAACTCTGTCTTTATATCGTGGAGTTTCATTGGACACTTCAGTGCCATTGGACTCTACATGGGTCCATCTGAAGTCCTCAGGTTTGGTCTTTGGGTCTTCACATCAGCAGGACAGAAGCACAGAATCACCTGTGTACTTCGTTTTAGGTTCCTGTTTGGTCTCTGATAGTGTGCATCCTGTGAACAAAGTGCAACATTTGTGTTATCTATACTTTTTTTGCAGGACAGTCTGAAGTACTAAATTCAGATTGAGAAGCTGCTTTACTCAATGGATGTGTAGTTTAACTAGGGTTTGCACAAGGTGCTTAAAGTGCTTGAATTTCTGAAGAGATATTTGTAATTACTTAAAGATTATGTATCTATGAAATAAGTGTTTAATTTTGTCAATAAGCAGCTATCTTTTCAAAATTAAAAAAAAAAAAATCATACCCTTTTTGATGATTTCCGTTTATGTCAGAAAACAAACTAAGCTAGTAGTAGTACTGACAATGTCGTGTAAACATGACTGAAGACGCGAAAACAGGAACAGATTAACCAAATCAACGGAGTCATTTAGGCTGGAACCGCTCCGGTTGATTCAAACTTGCGACTTCGAGCATTCATTTCAAGCGATTCACTAGCAAAAACCAAATCAAATTAAAAGAGCCATTCATTTTCGAATATCAACATCGCTTGTAACGATTTTAAAAAGCACGTAGTGATGGGTGAAACGGAGCTTTCCGAAACTCAGTTAAACATTTGAATCAGTTAAACCATTGCCCTGCAAAATGATTCACTGTTTCGAAGCGCTCCAATCGGATCACATGTTGCGAATCATTTGTTTCAGATCGGAACGGGTTCGTGAATCATTTCGCGAATTGAATCATTCAAATCAATTGATTTGCGATTTAAAATCCCGCTCCGTGTCCCAATGTGCATACTATCCACCCTATCTGCCCTAAATAGTATTGAAATGTTTCACCTTTAACGATGAGGCTGGTGTTAGTGGATGTTTTGTTGTTAATTGTGCATCTGTAAGTGCCCTGGTCTTCTTCAGTCAGATTGGAGATCAACAGAGACAGATTTGACGGAGTCGTCTTGTGAAACGTGTGAACTCTGTCTTTATATCGTGGAGTTTCATTGGACACTTCAGTCTCATTGGACTCTACATGGGTCCATCTGAAGTCCTCAGGTTTGGTGTTTGGGTCTTCGCATGAGCAGGACAGAAGCACAGAATCACCCGTGTACTTCGTTTTAGGTTCCTGTTTGGTCTCTGATAGTGTGCATCCTGTGAACAGACAGTGTGAAGACTTTGTGTTATGGATACTTTTCTTTGTGTCTGTCAGAAGAACTGAATTCATATTGAACAGGGTTATTATAATTATACCAAAACTAAATCCATTAAAAAAATATTACTTAAGATAAAAATTAACTAAAATAAAATATAGAAAATGAAACTTATTTAATTTCAATATTTCTCATTTTTACTTATTATATATTACAAAAATACAACAAAAAATATAGGCATATTTAAAAAAAAAAAAAAAAAAAAGAAGAAGGCAAAGGCACACAACAAAATTACTAAAACATTATCAAAAATGAAAAGCCAAAAAATATAAACTAATTTAAAAAAAATCTCAATTATACTAAAATAACACTGCTATTAAAGAATTTCGGTAACACTTTAGAATAGGGAACACTTATTCACTATTAACTATGACTTTTCCCTCAATAAATTCCTCATTTGCTGCTTATTAATAGTCAGTAAGGTAGTTGTTAAGTTTAGGTATTGGGTAGGATTAGACATGAAGAATAAGGTCATGTAGAATAAGGTATTAATATGTGCTTAATTAGTACTAATAAATAGCTAATATTCTAGTAATATTCATGCTAATAAGCTAATAAGTTAAGAAACCATCAAATAAAGTGTTACCAGAATTTCTTTACTTTTAATGGTGAGACTGAAGTTCTTGAGTTGAATCCCATTACTCCAGCATGAATACAGTCCTTCATCTTCCTCAGTTAGGTTAGAAATCAGCAGAGAGAGATTTCCTGAACTTCTATCAAACATGTGAAATCGGCCCTGATAGAGTCGGTTCAGTTCAGTGTTCTGATTTATTTCTCTGTAGTTTGGTAATTTCCATCTGAACTGTGACTCTGGATTATGACGAGGGGTACATTTAACGAAACAGGACAGAAACACAGATTCCCCTGAATATCTGCTGATCTCCACTGATCTTTCATTCTCTGATACAGAACAACCTGCAGACACAAAACAGAATCATGTATCTGATCATATATGAAAGTGATATAGAAAAGTAAGTAATAAAAGCAAGCACATGAATGACTTCAGAGGTAACAGGGATACACTAAAACATTTGGATTACAAGTTTTCTGAAATGTTAAATTTAAATATGCAAATTATGCATTCTTTAGTTAACCATGCTAATTTAGATACATTTCCAGAACATAAATCTGAACAACACAAAAATGTCAAAAGTGACCGATAGCAGTTTTGGCCTGTGGTGTCTCAACATAAGCGCCTTATATTTGATTTGTATTATTATGAAATCAAACATTCCTCACCTTCAATACCTAGCTGAACATAGAGATTTGTGTCAGTCTCAGTGGTTTTACACCAATACATTCCTGCGTCGTCTACAGTCAGTCGAGTGATGGACAGTGAGTGATTCCCGTGAATCTTAACTCTGTCTTTGTATCGCTGACCCTTAATAGTGTCCACAGGAAACACTGAGTATTGAGGAGTGTAAATCTCACGATCTGAGTACCACCACTGGACGTGTGCATGCGGTGAGTATTTATCCCTGCAGGGCAGCAGCACAGACTCTCCTGGAGCACAGATGATGAATGATGATGACACTACTGTACAGCCAACAAAAAACACAAAAACACAGAAAACCTTAAATACTAAATCAAAATACTTAAATATAGCCAAATATCAAGTTATAAAATATATATATATATATATATAAATTATGCTGCCTTAATCAAATTACATCAACTATTTTTAGTTTTACATCTTTAGATTAACAGGGTTTTTGCAGGCTTGATGAAGATAAATTTAAAACTTTTTAAGACTAAGTAAAGAAAATTTAAGTAATAAATTGAAGGAAACAAAATGAGTTATATTAGCAACATTATGAAAATACAATTTCCAAATATCTCCATTAATTTTTAATTCATTTTACACAAAGAGCAGATTAACTAGAATAAGGAAACCTGAAAACACAGCAAAAAGTGCTGTTTTTGATCAGTATTTTTGTTTCGATTCTTAAAGCAAGACACATTTATAGTACATGAGGAATAAAATAAATTACATCAAATAAGAAGTCTTGTTTTCTGTGAAACTGTTTAAAATGAAGTGAATTTATAATTAAAACAATAACAAATATCTGCTGATGGAGTCTGAAAAACTTCATTCAAAGAGAAAAAACAAGTTTGCAATTTTGTACAAAATAAAAGCATTTAAAAACAAACTTTCTGATTAAACATTAAAGCACACTAGTGTGAGAAACAATGCAAATTTTAATTTTTTTTAAATCTTATATTGTGAAAATTATTCATAAAAAATGTTTTTGTTTTTTTTTTTTCACTCAGAAAAATGAGGTACCTACTCTCGGACAAATGAGGCTTACGATTAATCAGATGCAAATAGAAACATGAAACCAGTCCTAAATGAAAGAAAACAACTTGACAAAAAGAATGAATCCAATATTTGGTGAAAATATAGCATAATGAGAGATTTATAAGCAGTTGTTTGGAGTCCAGTAATTTTTGACCGGGAACACCAGAAGTGTGACTGGGTGAAATAAAACCCACAAAAAAAATTCCAAATTTTTTAAAAAAAAAGTACTCATACCCTGTGTGAACAAAGTCAGTAAGTTTGAGTCCAATGTGATAACGTTAACTAATATTTTTCTTCTCCGGGTCAATTTGACCCGAACACAACCAGAGGATTAAACAAACTCACTCAATTTTCTTTAATTTCTCAAAAAAACAAGACAGAGTAATGAAGATATTTATTCTTTGCAGTGCATGTAACCTTAATGTATGGATTTAAAACTTTCAGCTCTGATTTAAAACCTTTTAAGACATTAATTAATTTGTGGGAGGGCGGATTTGGACTTTTAAGATTTTTAAGACCCACAGAAACCCAAATGAGTCTCAATAATCTACTTACACACATAAATATAACATGAATTGTTATTGTCTCCGATTGCTACTCTACATTCTAGCAGTAAATCGATAGAAATCTTGACAAAATAACAGCAGAAGTGGCGCACAAACAGAAACAACTACCAGACTGAATTAGGATGTGTTTCACTGACTGATGTAAATCAGTGGCATAAATGTCTGAATTCACTCTTTCTGTTGTTCAGTCGTACCTGTTGTGAACTGAAGTCCAGAGCAGAGCAGAAAAAACACACAAACACATCACATCTGAAGCCATGACTCCCTGCATGTCTCTGTCCGTCTTCTCTTCCTCTCTGTTCGCTCATCTTATGGGCATAAAAAGAGAAGTGTGAGAGGTATTTCTCTTTCTTACCACATCCTGAGAAGTTCTGCCTCTCTGTTCAAAATGCTGATGTGACTGAAATATAACATTAACATGAAACTCTTGTTTTAGCGGCATCTGACAAACCAATTAATCTTGTGTAATTATTTGTTAAGTGGGTTTTTACATCCCATTTTCTGAAACCAGTCTCTTCTGCTCTTCTAGACACATTCATCCAACTAAAAAATGAGAGAAAACTGGACTGTATTATACGTTTCATAAAACAATCAGCATTTCAACTCACATCATCACATTAGTTCTCATTTACTCTTTAAAAACGCATAATAAAATATGAGGAAAATAAGACATTTGTTTGACACTGAGGTGATAATCTGTTTTTAAATGATTGCATATTTCATACCTGTAACTCTCTGTCATACAGGAGTGAAAACACCTGTGCTGAACATGCATATAGTTAAACATGTCACATTCTCAAAATGTTTTAGACATAAGTATAACATAATTATTTGCATACATATTTAAAGCAACTTTAATTCCTCTTTCCACTGGTGTTCATCTGAGTTATATCTGACACATCTGTGGTAACTCTGACAGAAAATATGAAACACGCAGACACCTTTTTTACTTCTCTAGAAGATAAAAATTCTTATCGTAAAAAGTCTTTATTATTTTAATGTATTATTTACAGCAAAAAAGAGACATGCAATAAAACACAATGACTTTCTTAAACTCAGATTTCAGTTAAACTTTCTCTAATAAAAAAAAGTAAATAAACATTTTCATTACTGGTCTCAGACTGTTGGACCCTACTCTACTAGAATGTATAATAATAATAACAACAACAACAACAATAACTTTTTTTAATGTTTAATTATTATTATTTAGTTACAAACAATATTATCAGTATATACAATATCATCAGCTAAAACTAAAACTAAAACCACAAAACTCTTTGTTACTTGAAATAAAGCAAATTTGAATTAAAAAAAAAAAAAACTGTAAACTTATTTCATTCAGCAAGGCAACATTTCTCATTTTCAGTTAGTTAAGTTCACTTACTAACATAAATAAAACTGCAATAATAATTAACTAGATAAAAAAGTTTGCCAAGACAAACTTTGAAGTTGGCTTGAGAAAGCTGAGCAGGAAGTTTAAAATGTTTTAAAAGCTAGAAGTTAAAAGGTTTTCAGTTTGAAGTAGTTTTAAAGAACAGATAGATAGAGCAAGTTACTAGCATGTTTGTGGCATGATTAACAAGTTACTAGCATGTTGTCAGGATGATTCTAACATGACTAGCCAGTTACTAACATGATTAGCATATTTCTGTCACAAATGCGGTCTCTGTGGCTCCCTCTAACCGCCGCCAGCGGGAACCATCTCCGGACTTTTAACTCACTACATTTCCCACAACCCCGTACCTGGGACTCCCACTTCCTGTTCCGGGTCCTCCGGGTCACTTCCTCGCTGTCGGCCATTTATAGATCACCATGCTGGCTTGTTCCTCGCGAAGTTTTGTTTAGTCTGACTATCAATCCTGAGCGTCTTATTTCCCCGTTTATTGCCTTCCTGTTGCCAACCGGACTGTTTATTCTCGTTTGTTTGAACTTCTGCTGCCTGCCTTTTGACCCTTTGCCTGGACTCTCGTTTACCCTGTTGGATTATCTACGCTACCCCAGTCTGCCGTTGTTTGAACCTTGTCTGTTTAACTCTGCCTTGTTAATAAAGTGCGTCGCATATGGATCCCACGCCTCCGGACCAGTCAATGACTTCGTTACAATTACTAGCATGTTGTTAGCATGATTAGCAAATTACTAACACGATTCTAACATGATTAGCAAGTTACTAACATGATTAGCATATTACTAGCATGTTGTTAGCATGATTAGCAAATTACTAACACGATTCTAACATGATTAGCAAGTTACTAGCATGATTCTAGCATGATTAGCAAGTTGTTAGTATGTTGCTAGCATGTTGCTAGCATGTTTTTAGGGCTAGGGTTAGGTTTTTAGTTTTTAGTATGATTACCAAGTTGCTAGCATGTTTCTAGCATGATTAGCATATTACTAGCATGTTTCTAACATGATTAGCTAGTTGATAGCATGTTGCTAGCATGTTGTTAACATGATTAGCATGATGCTAGCATGTTTCTAGCATGATTAACAAGTTGATAGCATGTTGCTAGCATGTTGTTAACATGATTAGCATGTTGCTAGCATGTTTTTAGCATGATTAAGAAGTTGCTAGCATGTTTCTAGCATGATTAGCTAGTTGATAGCATGTTGCTAGCATGTTGTTAACATGATTAGCATGATGCTAGCATGTTTATAGCATGATTAGCTAGTTGATAGCATGTTGCTAGCATGTTGTTAACATGATTAGCATGTTGCTATCATGTTTTTAGCATGATTAAGACGTTGCTAGCATGTTTCTAATATGATTAGCAATTTGCTAGCTTGTTTCTAACATGATTACCAAGTTTGCTAGCATGTTTCTAGCATGATTAGCTAGTGGATAGCATGTTTTTAAACTGATTAACAAGTTGTTAGCATGTTCCTAGCATGATTAGCTAGTTACTAGCATGATTGTGGTTGCTAGACATAGATAGATAGATAGATAGATAGATAGATAGATGAGTTTGAATGAGTTTAAATGGATTAGAAATACAGTACATAGAAGGGAGGTTTGATTTAGTCTCAGTGAATTCTGGGAGTTTTGACAGTTGGAATTTGAATAGTGTTGGATCATTTGAACATTCCGTCAATGTAAGTCTATGGGATTTTTTCCAGTTTTAATCGTTATTTTTAAGAAAACCGTAATTCTGATCAGAAAACATACAGCACTCGTCAGATCATTCTGAAGAAGAATAATAAGCCAACCTTTCTCAAGCCAACTTAATCAAACAAAAACAAACTATTAACAATAATAATAATAAAACCCAATACCTTAATAAAATGATAAAAATACAACAAAATGACTAAAACCTAAAAAAGAAAATATAAAAATTAAAAACTAATAGTATTTTAATCATACTAAAATTACACTGAATAAACATTACTAAATTATGTCTTCACAACAATGTAAAATGCCTAAAGGTTCAATTTACATTGTCATAAAGACATAATTTAGTAATGTTTATTCAGTGTAATTTTAGCATGATTAAAATACTATTCGTTTTTTTTTTTTTTTTTTAAGACATAAAGACATAATTACCAATTAAGGGTAAGAATTAGAAAATATCATTCATTTATTATACAACAAAAGTAAGTGGGAGTCATCATGATAGAAAAACAATATAGAGTGCACAGCATAAATGAGTACAATCCCTCTGAAACTTAACAAATTCAGCAATTACTCTTTACTCAGAGGACATGTTAGGGTTCTTTAGAGATATAATATTCCAGCAAGCCTGCCTGATCAGTTACCAAAGAAGAATGTTAGAATTATTCAGGAAAATACGATTTTCTTATCAAAGTGATAAATTTAAGTCAAGTTTTGATCAACGGGAAAGTATGTTGAACCAAAACTGTTGAACCACTTGAGAGAGAACTGTCAAGAGATTTATTTCTTATCATAAAAGAGGACAATGGTATAAGAGGAATACCAAATTTTTGTTTTAAGTGTGAAAATATAGCAAAAGTAACACAGAAATTAGATAGGAGATAACAGATACTGTAAAAAAAAAAGTAAAAGTAAATCGTCTCTTGATTGGAATAATATTGATATGATTATAATAAAAAAGTTATTGAAGAGATTGTGGATCCATTAATTTACATCTTTAATCTGTCTTTTCAATCTGGTAAATTTCCAAATAAAATGAAACTTGCAAAAACTGTTAGTAAAGTTCATTTAACCACAA
>JAMKFB010000326.1:29438-58688 GCA_036247105.1 Cirrhinus mrigala
CATTTCAATACTATTTAGGGCAGATAGGGTGGATAGTATGCACATTGGGACACGGAGCGGGATTTTAAATCGCAAATCAATTGATTTGAATGATTCAATTCGCGAAATGATTCACGAACCCGTTCCGATCTGAAACAAATGATTCGCAACATGTGATCCGATTGGAGCGCTTCGAAACAGTGAATCATTTTGCAAGGCAATGGTTTAACTGATTCAAATGTTTAACTGAGTTTCGGAAAGCTCCGTTTCACCCATCACTACGTGCTTTTTAAAATCGTTACAAGCGATGTTGATATTCGAAAATGAATGGCTCTTTTAATTTGATTTGGTTTTTGCTAGTGAATCGCTTGAAATGAATGCTCGAAGTCGCAAGTTTGAATCAACCGGAGCGGTTCCAGCCTAAATGACTCCGTTGATTTGGTTAATCTGTTCCTGTTTTCGCGTCTTCAGTCATGTTTACACGACATTGTCAGTACTACTACTAGCTTAGTTTGTTTTCTGACATAAACGGAAATCATCAAAAAGGGTATGATTTTTTTTTTTTTAATTTTGAAAAGATAGCTGCTTATTGACAAAATTAAACACTTATTTCATAGATACATAATCTTTAAGTAATTACAAATATCTCTTCAGAAATTCAAGCACTTTAAGCACCTTGTGCAAACCCTAGTTAAACTACACATCCATTGAGTAAAGCAGCTTCTCAATCTGAATTTAGTACTTCAGACTGTCCTGCAAAAAAAGTATAGATAACACAAATGTTGCACTTTGTTCACAGGATGCACACTATCAGAGACCAAACAGGAACCTAAAACGAAGTACACAGGTGATTCTGTGCTTCTGTCCTGCTGATGTGAAGACCCAAAGACCAAACCTGAGGACTTCAGATGGACCCATGTAGAGTCCAATGGCACTGAAGTGTCCAATGAAACTCCACGATATAAAGACAGAGTTCACACGTTTCACAAGACGACTCCATCAAATCTGTCTCTGTTGATCTCCAATCTGACTGAAGAAGACCAGGGCACTTACAGATGTACAATGAACAACAAAACATCCACTAACACCAGACTCATCGTTAAAGGTGAAACTTGTGGTTAAATAAACTTTACTAACTGTTTTCTCACTAAATGAGCAGCATGATTTTGTCAGTGTTTGTCTCTTATCTTGAGTCTCTTTGTCGTCCTGCAGGCTGCGTATTAACTGAACACGACAACACCAAGATCTCATATTTAGGAGAATCCGTGATTCTTCCATGTTCCTGTAAAGATCCCCAAACCAAACCAGAACACTTTGAATGGAAGCGAACAGCTGTAAATGAAACAATAGTTTCAGACACAGACCAGATCAACGGCCGATTCCAGATGATCAGGGATTCTCCTCATAATCTCTCCTTACAGATCTCAAACCTGACCGAGACTGACGGAGGACTGTATGTGTGTTCAGTCAATGGGAAACAACCCAAACACGTGAATCTCACTGTTACAGGTAAAAACACCTCAGATCTGTGTGTTCAGAAATATTATCAGTGAAAATCATGAGACTCTCTTTATTAGGAAAAACCTTCAGTATTCTTTTTTTTTTTTTCATTTAGTGATCAGCTGTGTCTTTTATCTGTGTGTGTGTGTGTGTGTGTGTGTGTGTGTGTGTTCAGGTTTTGAAGATGTCAGCGAATCAAATAATCTGGTCTATCTGGTGATGCTTCTAGTGTTCCCAATGGCTGGATGCATCTCCTGTATATGCACAAGAGGTACGAACAAACACACTTGGGACTGTGTTTAAGAGAAAGCAAAACTAGAATGATTATGTGGAGTTGTTCTTATTTTACAGCAAGGACAGAAAGGAAAGGAAGCCAGTTGATCCAGAGCTTAGACGATGAGGTAAACTATTCACAATTGCACTATTCATGACTAACATTTAAAGTGCTCCTATTATGCCTTTTCAAATATGACCTTTCATGCAGTGTGTCATGTAGCTGTATGTGAACAAGATAAAAAAAGAGTTGGTTCACAATCGCCTGAACGAGTCGTCAGGAATTCGAATCTTTTTCTGTTACGGCCACACGTCATGAAGTAACACATTTGCATAATGTCCGCCCACGTTCTACGTAGCGATCAACTTGCCCGCCCACAAACACAGTAAAATTTCCATGTGGTTTACGTCATGTCGAGAAGACGCTGTATCCTAAGTATGATGTTGGATTCATCAGAGGCTTGCTCTTAAAAGATGGATCAGTGCCCAGTTTATTTGGACCGGCTTGCTCCTCTGAACCTGTAAGTGTGATTAATAATTGATGGGTGTATTTTCTAGTGATCGTTCAAAATACGTAGTTGTGTGTTATGTCGTGTAACATCTTGATGACATGGGGGTGAGTAAATTATCAGGGCATTTTTATTCTGAAAGTGGAGTAATCCTTTAAAACTTGTTGCTCTCATGTAAGGTTACTCTGTATCATGCAAAATACGTATTTAGTTGTGTGTGTGTTGTGTGTGTGTGTGTGTGTTGTGTTGTGTTCGCTCCGCGCAGCTCGTAGGTCTCTGGCTAACCGGCTGACAGCTTTATCTGTTCACTCGCTATTGTCTAGAAATGTGTCGATGAATAGTGAATGTTTGTCGTTGTTATTGTACAAATGGCTGCACCCACTCTTATGGGAAAAATAAGGTGGATAATCCATAATAGGGGCACTTTAACATATTTATAGCTAGATTATGAGTGAGAGAGTGAAACTGTGTAATGTTTGTTTTTGTGATCTCTGCAGGATGATATATACACATCTGTAGTCTACAGTCAATCTTACAGACCAGAAATGCCTACAGATGAACACTGAAGAGGCCGCCGTCTGCAGAAAGATAAAAACACACATTTACAACACACACAGTGACTAACACATGTTTTATTTTCTCTTTCTCTCAAGCCTTCCCACATATATTGTTTTTCTATCATGATGACTCCCACTTACTTTTGCAGTTTAATAAATGAATAATATTTTTAAATTCTTAACCTTAATGGGTAATTACAAAATGATGTCTTTACCACAGTGTAAAACTGCATAAAGGTTAATGTGAGGGTTTCACATTTTTACATTGTCATGTTTATTCAGTGTTATTTTAGTATGATTAAGATATCATTTTAATATTTAGAATGTTTTAATTTTTATATGTTTTATATGTATGTTTTATATGTTTTAAGTTTTAGTAATTTTGTGTTTGTCATTTTTATTATTAGTTATTAGGTTATTTTTATTATTATTAGGTTATTTTTATTATTCACATATTAATATGTGTATTTATGTGTGTGTGTGTGTGTGTGTGTGTACACCCCCTCTGAATAGATGCATTTTCTTAATGATCACTAATATATACTTAATAAAACAACAAAGTATATGGCAGTATTTTCTGTAAAATAACTAAATTAGCCAATTTTGTTTAAATGAAGGATTGCAGAAATGAGTACACACTAGATTTAATTCAGCAAATGTATAATATTCTAGTACTTAGTATGTCCTTCAGAACTCCAAGTACACTACTCTGACCCTTTTTGGCACTGAGTGTACAAGTTCATGACAAAATGTCACATCTGTCCTGTTTAACTTCTGGAGGACGACCTCCTTAAATGCCCTGGTCTTTAATGGGGAGTTTTGCTCAGCTCGTCTCTACAGAATCTCCCACAGCTGCTCAAGAGTGTTAAGATTGAGTGAAATACATGTCCACTGAAGGATTTACATCTTGGGAGAATGAATATCTTCATTGTCATGCTGAAAAAATGCCCAATAATGCAGGGAATTAGAGGAGGGGAGCATCTGCAGTTTCAGTTTTTTTGTATGACATCACACAGCGGTGTGTGAATTCATAGCAGCATTAATAAAGCACAACTCCCTCACACCTTCAGCACTCATGCATCCCTATATAAAAGCTTTACTATCACTGAACGTCACTGTGGGAAGCAGCCACTTCTCACCGTACTCCTCCTCTAGCAACACAATAACATTTTGGATGCTGAAATGATTGACTTGGTCTCTTGAGAACAGAGGCTCTTGATTCCCAGAAGTCTATATTTTGTAAATATGGGCCTTGGAAATGGTTAAATTAGTTTATTGTGCTTTGGCTACAGGTAATTAATTTCATTTTTATTTCGAACAAAACATAATTTAAAACAAAAAATATATAAACACCACATATGTGTTGCCGCACGTTGTATGTGTGTTTCTGTCCAGGATGACGTCTGATTGGTTCCTGTCCTCTAACTCGTGCCACGCCCTGCCTGGTCAGCTGACTCCTATAAAAGATCTCATCATCACTTCCTGCTTCAGCTTTGTGCTTATTTGCTGTGTTTGTGTTTTTTATCGCTCTGTTAGTTAGTTGTAAGCTTGTGTTAGTAAGACTGAGATTCTGTGTGTGTTCTTCTGAGTGTCTGTGAGAGAGTTGTTTGTAACTCTGACTACCGCCTGTTTGACCCTGATTTTGGTTTGCCCATGTTTGGACTTGGTTGCTTGTAAATAACTGTATATAGTATTCTTGGGGAGGTAGGGAGACCGACGCCATTTTTTGTTGAAACCTTTTATTAACCTTTTATTTTTGTACAGTGAGTTAGGGAAGTTTTATTGTATTTTCTTTTCTTTTCTTTTGTAAATACGGAATTTAGAGGGTTAAAATATTAGTTGTTTTCTATTTGTTATTTTGGCCTTGTCGGCTCCTGAAGTCACAATTCCCCCACTTCTATTTGTAAAAAAATCATTCTTTTCATTAAACTAATTGTTCATTTGCTTTTCAAACTCCTCAGCGTCCTCTTTCATGTTGCACCTTCATCCTTGACGGGGCGTAACACGCACCAACAAAAAACACATCCCAAAGACGTCATGCATTACAAAAAATGTTCGAAAAGGAGTGGGATGAAGCTAAAGCTTATTTTTCCCCACCCCCTACACTGTCAGAAAAAAAGGCACAGTTCTGTCGCTGGGGCGGTACCCTAAAGTACAAAAGGGAAAAGGTACATTTTTGTACCTTACCTACCCCTAAACAGTACATATTAGTACCTTAAAGGTATATTTTAGTAGTTTGAAAGTACATATTGGTACCTTAAAGGCACATATTTGTACCTTTTCACTTTGTGTGTATACAGTTCCAAAATGTTCCAGTATGTCTTTTAATATATTATACCGATATCTTTACAAGAGAACAATTTCACAAAAAACTTAAACACCAACCCAATAGTTATTTTCCAATAATCCACAATCCACATTTTAACCCACGCAACCCTCACAGTCACCTCTGTATATCCACATATCCTTTTAGTAACATGTTTTTATACAATGTTTTAAACTGTTTAATGTTTATACAATGCTTTAACACATGCTCCAAACCATTCCACAGACAGAGATACACATACTTTTTATGTTGTTCTTATATTAATGTTTTAACTCAAATTTAACTCTTCCCTCAAATTATACCCACCCTGCCTTTCCAGAAACATTTTTTGTAAGTTTCACAGAGTAACATATTTCTTGCTTTGAACTTGAGCAGTTTTAAATTTAACCAAATCAATAAACTTCAATATAATTGACTTCAAAAATAACACATTTGTCTGTTCCAGATATCCCACATTATTAATAATTCTGATTGCTCTCTTTTGTAACTGGTTGTGAATTGCTTTGGTAGGTATTTCCCCAGATCTCTACACAATAACTCAAATACGGTAATATAAATGTATTATACAGAATATGCACTGATTTATTGTCCAAAATATATCTTGCTTTATTCAGAAAAGCTTTAGTCTTAGCCAATTTTGCTTTAACATACTTTATTTAAGTTTTCCAACATAACTTACAATCTAAAATTACACCAAGAAACATATTTTTATATAGTCTTTTTATATTTATATTATCAATTTTCATATATTTTCCAAATAACATAATCTTTGTTTTACTTATATTTAATGACAATTTATTTACATCAAACCAGTGTTTTAATTTATTCATTTCTATTGTTATCACCTTCAAAAGCTGTTGTAAATTATCACCAGAACAGAACATATTTGTATCATCTGCAAATAAAATAAATTTAAGTATATTTCATACTCTACACATATCACTAATATACATTATAAACAGTTTTGGACCTAAGACCGATCCTTGTGGTACACCACCAGTTATGTTCATGTTTGTCAGATAACTACTCACCCATTCCAAACCCACCCCTCGAATACCATACCTCTCTAGTTTTGTAATAACATATTGTGATTTATTGTATCAAATGCTTTAAATCTATGAAAATTCCTAATGCATGTTTCTTTTTATCTATACCATTTGTAATTTCCTCAATTAATTCCATTAGTGCTAAAGATGTTGATTTATTTGTCCGAAATCCATATTGACTATCAACTAGAAGATTATGTGTTTTAATAAAATTGTCAAGTCTTTTTGTAAAATGTTTTTCAAGGACTTTGGAGAACTGTGGAAGTATAGAAACAGGTCTATAATTTGTAAAGTAGTGTCTATCCCCATTTTTATATAATGATATTATTTTCGCAAGTTTCATTTTATTTGGAAATTCACCAGATTGAAAAGACAGATTAAAGATGTAAGTTAATGGATCCACAATCTCTTCAATAACAGTTTTTTATTATAATCATATCAATATTATTCCAATCAAGAGACGATTTATTTTTACATTTTCTTACAGTATCTGTTATCCTCTCGATCCACTGCTCTAAGAAAAATAGAGCTAGAATTTCGATCTGGAAGATCCTCCACCTCTTCTGTTGTTTCTGGGTCATTTATTGTTTTTACCAAATCTGGTCCCACATTTACAAAAAAATGTATTGGATCCATAAACCACATCTTCCCTATTATTTATTATGCTATCATTATCCATATAATACTCTAGGTAGCATATATTATTTTTAACTCCATTTCTAATGATATTATTTAAAATATTCCATAAACATTTCATATTATTTTTATTATAATCTAATTTTTATTATAATATTCCTTCTTACATATTCTCATAATATCAATTAATTCTAGTGTGGATAAACAACCATGCATGTCACTTCTGCAGGCTGCATCTTACTCTGTCAGATAAAGTGTCACTCTTTTCATAGCTTTTGCCAGCTCTGAGACATTTTCTATTTTCACTAAATGAAAGCTTAAAGTGAAGACCTGATTATTTCAGGGGCCTTTTCACAAGTCCATTGTTTTTGAATTTCTGTGTTACTTTTGCTATACTTTCGCACTTAAAACAAAAATTTGGTATTCCTCTTATACCATTGTCCTCTTTTATGATAAGAAATAAATCTCTTGACAGTTCTCTCTCAAGTGCTTCAACAGTTTTGGTTCAACATACTTTCCCGTTGATCAAAACTTGACTTAAATTTACACCAGAAATTTTTGTTTAGTTTTATTTAGTAACTTTCAAGAGGGTGTACTCATTTTTGCAACACATTTTATCACTTTGATAAGAAAATCGTATTTTCCTGAATAATTTTAACATTCTTCTTTGGTAACTGATCAAGCAGGCTTGCTGGAATATTATATCTCTAAAGAACCCTAACATGTCCTCTGAGTAAAGAGTAATTGCTGAATTTAAGTTTCAGAGGGATTGTACTCATTTATGCTGTGCACTCTATATTGTTTTTTCCATCATGATGACTCCCACTTACTTTTGCTGTATAATAAATGAATGATATTTTCTAATTCTTACCCTTAATTGGTAATTATGTCTTAAAAAAAAAAAAAACTAATAGTATTTTAATCATGCTAAAATTACACTGAATAAACATTACTAAATTATGTCTTTATGACAATGTAAATTGAACCTTTAGGCATTTTACATTGTTGTGAAGACATAAGTTAGTAATGTTCATTCAGTGTAATTTTAGTATGATTAAAATACTTTTAGTTTTAAATTTTTATATTTTCTTTTCTAGGTTTTAGTCATTTTGTTGTATTTTTATCATTTTATTAAGGTATTGGGTTTTATTATTATTATTGTTAATAGTTTGTTTTTGTTTGATTAAGTTGGCTTGAGAAAGGTTGGCTTATTCTTCTTCTTCTGAGACTAAATCTGACGACACTAACTCCTCCTAGAGCTTTAACTCTACAAACTCCAAACTCAGCCCAGATCTTCAGAATGATCTGACGAGTGCTGTATGTTTTCTGATCAGAATTACGGTTTTCTTAAAAATAACGATTAAAACTGGAAAAAATCCCATAGACTTACATTGACGGAATGTTCAAATGATCCAACACTATTCAAACTCCAACTGTCAAAACTCCCAGAATTCATTGAGACTAAATCAAACCTCCCTTCTATGTACTGTATTTCTAATCCATTTAAACTCATTCATACTCATCTATCTATCTATCTATCTATCTATCTATCTATCTATGTCTAGCAACCACAGTCATGCTAGTAACTAGCTAATCATGCTAGAAACATGCTAGCAACTTCTAAATCATGCAAAAACATGCTAGCAACATGCTAATCATGTTAACAACATGCTAGTAATATGCTAATCATGTTAGTAACTGGCTAGTCATGTTAGAATCATCCTGACAACATGCTAGTAACTTGTTAATCATGCTAAAAACAGGTCGCCGTGATTTGGCATCTTTTGTTGATCCTGGATCAACATTACTGTCCACAAATATAGACTTAACCCAATCCCTACCCCTAAACCTAAGCCTAACCATAATGTATTCCTAAAATCCGAGGGAAATGATAGTTGATTAACAAGGGTGTAGAAGCATCTAACTCTGATCGTAAGCCTAAAACCGACATTGCCTGAAAGTTATCCCTCAATTCTGATTGGTTGATTGAAATGTTGTTCCAGGATCAACAAGGAAGTTGATCCAGGAACATGTTGTACGTGGTGAAATCACGTTCACCCTAAAAACATGCTAGTAACTTGCTCTATCTATCTGTTCTTTAAAACTACTTCAAACTGAAAACCTTTTAACTTCTAGCTTTTAAAACATTTTAAACTTCCTGCTCAGCTTTCTCAAGCCAACTTCAAAGTTTGTCTCGGCAAACTTTTTTATCTAGTTAATTATTATTGCAGTTTTATTTATGTTAGTAAGTGAACTTAACTAACTGAAAATGAGAAATGTTGCCTTGCTGAATGAAATAAGTTTTTGAAATGAATGAAATGAGTTTTTTTTTTTTTTTTTTTTTTTTTAATTCAAATTTGCTTTATTTCAAGTAACAAAGAGTTTTGTGGTTTTAGTTTCAGTTTTAGCTGATGATATTGTATATACTGATAATATTGTTTGTAACTAAATAATAATAATTAAACATTAAAAAAAGTTATTGTTGTTGTTGTTGTTATTATTATTATACATTCTAGTAGAGTAGGGTCCAACAGTCTGAGACCAGTAATGAAAATGTTTATTTACTTTTTTTTATTAGAGAAAGTTTAACTGAAATCTGAGTTTAAGAAAGTCATTCTGTGTTTTATTGCATGTCTCTTTTTTGCTGTAAATAATACATTAAAATAATAAAGACTTTTTACGATAAGAATTTTTATCTTCTAGAGAAGTAAAAAAGGTGTCTGCGTGTTTCATATTTTCTGTCAGAGTTACCACAGATGTGTCAGATATAACGCAGATGAACACCAGTGGAAAGAGGAATTAAAGTTGCTTTAAATATGTATGCAAATAATTATGTTATACTTATGTCTAAAACATTTTGAGAATGTGACATGTTTAGCTATATGCATGTTCAGCACAGGTGTTTTCACTCCTGTATGGCAGAGAGTTACAGGTATGAAATATGCAATCATTTAAAAACAGATTATCACCTCAGTGTCAAACAAATGTCTTATTTTCCTCATATTTTATTATGCGTTTTTAAAGAGTAAATGAGAACTAATGTGATGATGTGAGTTGAAATCCTGATTGTTTTATGAAACGTATAATACAGTCCAGTTTTCTCTCATTTTTTAGTTGGATGAATGTGTCTAGAAGAGCAGAAGAGACTGAGTTTCAGAGAATGGGATGTAAAAACCCACTTAACAAATAATTACACAAGATTAATTGGTTTGTCAGATGCCGCTAAAACAAGAGTTTCATGTTAATGTTATATTTCAGTCACATCAGCATTTTGAACAGAGAGGCAGAACTTCTCAGGATGTGGTAAGAAACAGAAATACCTCTCACACTTCTCTTTTTATGCCCATAAGATGAGCGAACAGAGAGGAAGAGAAGACGGACAGAGACATGCAGGGAGTCATGGCTTCAGATGTGATGTGTTTGTGTGTTTTTCTGCTCTGCTCTGGACTTCAGTTCACAACAGGTACGACTGAACAACAGAAAGAGTGAATTCAGACATTTATGCCACTGATTTACATCAGTCAGTGAAACACATCCTAATTCAGTCTGGTAGTTGTTTCTGTTTGTGCGCCACTTCTGCTGTTATTTTGTCAAGATTTCTATCGATTTACTGCTAGAATGTAGAGTAGCAATCGGAGACAATAACAATTCATGTTATATTTATGTATATTTATGTATGTAAGTAGATTACTGAGACAATATGACTATTGCTCATCAGCCAAAAAGGATCAGAAACTGGCAGATAATCAGAAAATGGCCAAATATCAGCTTATAATCAGCATCTTGTCACTGTTCATCTGTTAATGTGATTGTGATGTGAATTGTTAATATGAAAAGTTTGTTTTAAAACATCAGTAAATGTTTCATTTGGGTTTCTGTGGGTCTTAAAAACATCTTAAAAGTCTTAATCCGCCCTCCCATAAATTAATGTCTTAAAAGGTCTTAAATCAGAGCTGAAAGTTTTAAATCTATATATTTGTAAGGTTACATGCACTGCAAAGAATAAATATCTTCATTACTTTGTCTTGTTTTCTGAGAAATTGAACAAAACTGAGTGAGTTTGTTTAAAACAAAAACAAATATCTGTCAGAAGGTATAAAAACTTTTCTCTTTGAATTAGATTTTTCTGGATCTCATCAGCAGATATTTGTTATTGTTTTAATCATAAATTCACTTCATTCAGCTTCACAGAAAACAAGACTTCTTATTTGATGTAATTATGTAAATGTGTCTTGATTTGAGAATCTTTAGAAAAACAAGATGAAAATATGTATCAGAAACACTGAAGAGGCTGCTCCATAAAGTTTCCATGCTCTTTATGTAAAATGAATGGAGATCAGTTGGAAGCTGTATTTTCAGACTGTTGCTGATACAACTCATTGTGTGCCTCTAGACATTTCATTTAGAGAACATCAGAATGTTTGTTTCCTTCAAATTATTACTTACATTTTCTTTACTTCTTAAAAAGTACCAGGAGAATCTGTGATTGCTTTTAGAACCTGCAGAAACCCTGTTAATCTAAAGATGTAAAACTAATAAGAGTTACGTAGAGATGTAATTTAAGGCAGCAAGAAAAAAAAAAAAAACTTGATTTAGGCATAAATTTACTTAATTTTGATATATATTTTATAACTTCCTATTTTGCTTGTCAAGTATTTTGATTTAGTATTTAAGGTTTTCTGTGTTTTTGTGTTTTTTGTTGGCTGTACAGTAGAGTCATCATCAAACATCATCTGTGATACAGGAGAGTCTGTGCTGCTGCCCTGCAGGGATATAAACTCACCGCATACAGACGTCCAGTGGTGGATCACAGATCCTCAGACTCACGCTCCTCAATACTCAGTGTGTCCTGTGGACACCATTAAGGGTCAGCGATGCAAAGACAGAGTTCAGATTTACAGTAATCTCACACTGTCCATCACTCGACTGACTGTAGACGACGCAAAAACATACTGCTGTAAAAGCAAAGAATCTGACACAAAGAGCTGTATTAGTCTAATTATTGAAGGTGAGGAATGTTTGATTTCATAATAATACATGCAGTCCAAACATAAATACTATTTTCAGTATTTTCTGACTTATGGAGTGATAAAAAGTCCAAAATCATCTCTGTAAAGACATTTAATAAATACAAAAGATCTAATATGACTTTGAACCCTGGCTTTATTAAATGTTCACATTTATGTTCTATAAATTAAAGTAAATTAGTAAATATGTAATGTTCTATTTACATATTTAAATATAACATTTCAGAAAATTTTGTAATACAAAAAGTTTGTGATTAAAGAGATAGTTGACCCAAAAATGAACATTCTGTCATTAATCACTCAACCTAATGTCATTCCAAATCTGTAAGACCTTCGTTCATCTTCGGAACACAAATATTATAGACTTTTTTGATGAAATCCAAGAGCTCTCTGACCCTGCATAGACAGCAACACAACTGAAACGTTCCCAAACCCAAAAACGTAGTAATGACATCGTTAAAATAGTCCATGTGACATCAGTGGTTCAACCACAATTTTGCGAAGCTGTGAGAATACTTTTTTGTGCAAAGAAAACCAAAATAATGACTTTATTCAACAATTCTTTTCCTCCAAATCATGTATTCTGCCATTATTGAGATTTCAAAACATATCAAGTTTTAATAACTGTTGGTGTGTTCAAGTGGATGCAGTGTATACTTAATTCAGTTGAACCAACCAAGTATTTTTATTGTGTTGTAATGTCAGATACAGTGCATTATGATATATATAATCAGATATATGATTCTGTTTTGTGTCTGCAGGTTGTTCTGTATCAGAGAATGAAAGATCAGTGGAGATCAGCAGATATTCAGGGGAATCTGTGTTTCTGTCCTGTTTCGTTAAATGTAGCAGCCGTCATAATCCAGATTCACAGTTCAGATGGAAATTACCAAACTACAGAGAAATAAACCAGAACACTGAACTGAACCGACTCTATCAGGGCCGATTTCACATGTCTGATAGAAGTTCAGGAAATCTCTCTCTGCTGATTTCTAAACTAACTGAGGAAGATGAAGGACTGTATTCATGCTGGAGTAATGGGATTCAACACAAGAACTTCAGTCTCACCATTAAAGGTAAAGAAATTCTGGTATCACTGTATTTTATGGTTTCTTAACTTATTACCTTATTAGCATAAATATTACTAGAATATTAGTTATTTATTAGTACTAATTAAGCACATATTAATGCCTTATTCTACATCTCTAATCCTACCCAATACCTAAACTTAACAACTACCTTACTGACTATTAATAAGCAGCAAATGAGGAATTTATTGAGGGAAAAGTCGTAGTTAATAGTGAATAAGTGTTCCCTATTCTAAAGTGTTACCGAAATTCTTTAATAACAGTGTTATTTTAGTATAATTGAGATTTTTTTTAAATTAGTTTATATTTTTTGGCTTTTCATTTTCGATAATGTTTTAGTAATTTTGTTGTGTGCTTTTGCCTTTTTTTCTTTTAAATTATTATTATTTTTTTTAAATATGCCTATATTTTTTGTTGTATTTTTGTAATATATCAAGTTCAACTAAGTAAAAATTAGAAATACTGAAATTAAATAAGTTTCATTTTTTATATTTTATTTTAGTTAATTTTTATCTTAAGTAATATTTTTTTACTGGATTTAGTTTTGGTATAATTATAATAACCCTGTTCAATATGAATTCAGTTCTTCAGACAGACACAAAGAAAAGTATCCATAACACAAAGTCTTCACACTGTCTGTTCACAGGATGCACACTATCAGAGACCAAACAGGAACCTAAAACGAAGTACACGGGTGATTCTGTGCTTCTGTCCTGCTCATGCGAAGACCCAAACACCAAACCTGAGGACTTCAGATGGACCCATGTAGAGTCCAATGAGACTGAAGTGTCCAATGAAACTCCACGATATAAAGACAGAGTTCACACGTTTCACACGACGACTCCATCAAATCTGTCTCTGTTGATCTCCAATCTGACTGAAGAAGACCAGGGCACTTACAGATGCACAATGAACAAGAAAACATCCACTGACACCAGCCTCATCGTTAAAGGTGAAACTTGTGGTTAAATGAACTTTACTAACTGTTTGATTTTGTCAGTGTTTGTCTCTTATCTTGAGTCTCTTTGTCGTCCTGCAGGCTGCGTATTAACTGAACACGACAACACCAAGATCTCATATTTAGGAGAATCAGTGATTCTTCCATGTTCCTGTAAAGATCCCCAAACCAAACCAGAACACTTTGAATGGAAGCGAACAGCTGTAAATGAAACAATAGTTTCAGACACAGACCAGATCAACGGCCGATTCCAGATAATCAGGGATTCTCCTCATAATCTCTCTTTACGGATCTCAAACCTGACCGAGACTGACGGAGGACTGTATGTGTGTTCAGTCAATGGGAAACAATCCAAACACGTGAATCTCACTGTTACAGGTAAAAACACCTCAGATCTGTGTGTTCAGAAATATTATCAGTGAAAATCATGAGACTCTCTTTATTAGGAAAAACCTTCAGTATTCTTCTTTTTTTTTTCATTTAGTGATCAGCTGTGTCTTTTATCTGTGTGTGTGTGTGTGTGTGTGTGTGTGTTCAGGTTTTGGAGATGTCAGCAAATTAATTTATCTGGTCTGTCTGGTGATGCTTCTAGTGTTCCCAATGGCTGGATGCATCTCCTGTATATGCACAAGAGGTACGAACAAACACACTTGGGACTGTGTTTAAGAGAAAGCAAAACTAGAATGATTATGTGGAGTTGTTCTTATTTTACAGCAAGGACAGAAAGGAAAGGAAGCCAGTTGATCCAGAGCTTAGACGATGAGGTAAACTATTCACAATTGCACTATTCATGACTAACATTTAAAGTGCTCCTATTATGCCTTTTCAAATATGACCTTTCATGCAGTGTGTCATGTAGCTGTATGTGAACATAAACTATCTGCAAAGTTGTGAAGCCGACAGTGCACCATAAATACAGTTATTGTCTATCAAAAAAAAGAGTCGGTTCACAATTGCCTGAACGAGTCGTCAGGAATTCAAATCTTTTTCTGTTACGGCCACACGTCACGAAGTAACACATTTGCATAATGTCCGCCCACGTTCTACGTAGCGATCAACTTGCCCGCCCACAAACACAGTAAAATTTCCATGTGGTTTACGTCATGTCGAGAAGACGCTGTATCCTAAGTATGATGTTGGATTCATCAGAGGCTTGCTCTTAAAAGATGGATCAGTGCCCAGTTTATTTGGACCGGCTTGCTCCTCTGAACCTGTAAGTGTGATTAATAATTGATGGTTGTATTTTCTAGCGATCGTTCAAAATACGTAGTTGTGTGTTATGTCGTGTAACATCTTGATGACATGGGACTGAGTAAATTATTAGGACATTTTTATTTTAAAAGTGGAGTGATCCTTTAAAACATGTAACATTACTCTGTATCATGCAAAATACGTATTTAGTTGTGTGTGTGTGTGTGTGTTGTGTTGTGTTCGCTCCGCGCAGCTCGTAGGTCTCTGGCTAACCGGCTGACAGCTTTATCTGTTCACTCGCTATTGTCTAGAAATGTGTCGATGTATAGTGAATGTTTGTCGTTGTTATTACTTGAAGTTCTGATAAAGAATAGAACAATATGTTGGTGTACAAGCTCCAGTGCTTTATCAGTACGTTTCTGTGTTGGGTTGACGCATATACTATGGCTGTTTGGGTGTTGTTTACACTGAGTTGTGGGCTAGAGTAACGGTGATGGGCGTTCCCATCATTTTGGACAAATGATTCATTTTAACGAACCGTTTGGGAGTCGTTGAGCAAATAAGGTAAAAAAGAAATGCATATTATAAGACAATAAAAGTGTTTTTTGACCTTGCATGCATGTCAACTTGTTGTTGGGGACTCACAAAACCAAATATGAACCTTTTATAATCCATAATAGGGGCACTTTAACATATTTATAACTAGATTATGAGTGAGAGAGTGAAATTGTGTAATGTTTGTTTTTGTGATCTCTGCAGGATGATATATACACATCTGTAGTCTACAGTCAATCTTACAGACCAGAAATGCCTACAGATGAACACTGAAGAGGCCGCCGTCTGCAGAAAGATAAAAACACACATTTACAACACACACAGTGACTAACACATGTTTTATTTTCTCTTTCTCTCAAGCCTTCCCACATATATTGTTTTTCTATCATGATGACTCCCACTTACTTTTGCAGTTTAATAAATGAATAATATTTTTAAATTCTCAACCTTAATGGGTAATCATGAAATGATGTCTTTACAACAGTGTAAAATTGCATAAAGGTTAATGTGAGGGTTTCACATTTTTACATTGTTGTGTTTATTCAGTGTTATTTTAGTATGATTAAGATATCATTTTAATATTTAGAATGTTTTAATTTTTATATGTTTTATATGTATGTTTTATATGTTTTAAGTTTTAGTAATTTTGTGTTTGTCATTTTTATTATAAGTTATTAGGTTATTTTTATTATTATTAGGTTATTTTTATTATTCACATATTAATGTGTGCATTTATGTGTGTGTGTGTGTGTGTGTGTGTGTGTGTGTACACCCCCTCTGAATAGATGCATTTTCTTAATGATCACTAATATATACTTAATAAAACAACAAAATATATGGCAGTATTTTCTGTAAAATAACTAAATTAGCCAATTTTGTTTAAATGAAGGATTGCAGAAATGAGTACACACTAGATTTAATTCAGCAAATGTATAATATTCTAGTACTTAGTATGTCCTTCAGAACTCTAAGTACACTACTCTGACCCTTTTTGGCACTGAGTGTACAAGTTCATGACAAAATGCCACATCTGTCCTGTTTAACTTCTGGAGGACGACCTCCTTAAATGCCCTGGTCTTTAATGGGGTGTTTTGCTCAGCTCGTCTCTACAGAATCTCCCACAGCTGCTCAAGAGTGTTAAGAATGAGTGAAATACATGTCCACTGAAGGATTTTCATCTTGGGAGAATGAATATCTTCATTGTCATGCTGAAAAAATGCCCAGTAATGCAGGGAATGAGGGGAGGGTAGCATCTGCAGTTTCAGTTTTTTTGTATGACATCACACAGCGGTGTGTGAATTCATAGCAGCATTAATAAAGCACAACTCCCTCACACCTTCAGCACTCATGTATCCCTATATAAAAGCTTTACTATCACTGAACGTCACTGTGGGAAGCAGCCACTTCTCACCGTACTCCTCCTCTAGCAACACAATAACATTTTGGATGCTGAAATGATTGACTTGGTCTCTTGAGAACAGAGGCTCTTGATTCCCAGAAGTCTATATTTTGTAAATATGGGCTTTGGAAAAGGTTAAATTAGTTTATTGTGCTTTGGCTACAGTAGGTAATTAATTTCATTTTTATTTCGAACAAAACATAATTTAAAACAAAAATATATAAACACTACATATGTGTTGCCGGACTGTTACGTCCCTTATGTTTTATTTGTCTTCCGTTTTTGGGAAGTGTTGTATGTGTGTTTCTGTGCAGGATGACGTCTGATTGGTTCCTGTCCTCTAACTCGTGCCACGCCCTGCCTGGTCAGCTGACTCCCTGCTGCCTATAAAAGATCTCATCATCACTTCCTGCTGCAGCTTTGTGCTTATTTGCTGTGTTTGTGTTTTTTATCGCTCTGTTAGTTAGTTGTAAGCTTGTGTTAGTAAGACTGAGATTCTGTGTGTGTTCTTCTGAGTGTCTGTGAGAGAGTTGTTTGTAACTCTGACTACCGCCTGTTTGACCCTGATTTTGGTTTGCCCATGTTTGGACTTGGTTGCTTGTAAATAACTGTATATAGTATTCTTGGGGAGGTAGGGAGACCGACGCCATTTTTTGTTGAAACCTTTTATTGATTGTTTTTGTACAGGGAGTTAGGGAAGTTTTATTGTATTTTCTTTTCTTTTCTTTTGTAAATACGGAATTTAGAGGGTTAAAATATTAGTTGTTTTCTGTTTGTTATTTTGGCCTTGTCGGCTCCTGAAGTCACAATTCCCCCACTTCTATTTGTAAAAAAATCATTGTTTTCATTAAACTATTGTTCATTTGCTTTTCAAACTCCTCAGCGTCCTCGCACTCTTTCATGTTGCACCTTCATCCTTGACGGGGCGTAACACGCACCAACAAAAAACACGTCTCGAAGACGTCATGCATTACAAAAAATGTTCGAAAAGGAGTGGGATGAAGCTAAAGCTTATTTTTCCCCACCCCCTACACTGTCAGAAAAAAGGTACAGTTCTGTCGCTGGGGCGGTACCCTAAAGTACAAAAGGGAAAAGGTACATTTTTGTACCTTACCTACCCCTAAACAGTACATATTAGTACCTTAAAGGTATATTTTAGTAGTTCGAAAGTACATATTGGTACCTTAAAGGCACATATTTGTACCTTTTCACTTTGTGTGTATACAGTTCCAAAATGTTCCAGTATGTCTTTTAATATATTATACCGATATCTTTATAAGAGAACAATTTCACAAAAAACTTAAACACCAACCCAATAGTTTTTCCAATAATCCACAATCCACATTTTAACCCCCGCAACCCTCACAGTCACCTCTGTATATCCACATATCCTTTTAGTAACATGTTTTTATACAATGTTTTAAACTGTTTAATGTTTACACAATGCTTTAACACATGCTCCAAACCATTCCACAGACAGAGATACACGTACTTTTTATGTTGTTCTTATATTAATGTTTTAACTCAAATTTAACTCTTCCCTCAAATTATACCCACCCTGCCTTTCCAGAAACATTTTTTGTAAGTTCCCCAGAACTAACATATTTCTTGCTTTGAACTTGAGCAGTTTTAAATTTAACCAAATCAATAAACTTCAATATATTTGACTTTAAAAATAACACATTTGTCTGTTCCAGATATCCCACATTATTAATAATTCTGATTGCTCTCTTTTGTAATATACATATTGGTTGTGAATTGCTTTGGTAGGTATTTCCCCAGATCTCTACACAATAACTCAAATACGGTAATATAAATGTATTATACAGAATATGCATTGATTTGCATTGAATTTATTGTCCAAAATATATCTTGCTTTATTCAGAAAAGCTATAGTCTTAGCCAATTTTGCTTTAACATACTTTATTTAAGCTTTCCAACATACCTTATAATCTAAAATTACACCAAGAAACATATTTTTATATAGTCTTTTTCAATTTATATTATCAATTTTCATATATTTTCCAAATAACATAATCTTTGTTTTACTTATATTTAATGACAATTTATTTACATCAAACCAGTGTTTTAATTTATTCATTTCTATTGTTATCACCTTCAAAAGCTGTTGTAAATTATCACCGGAACAGAAAATATTTGTATCATCTGCAAGTAAAATAAATTTAAGTATATTTCATACTCTACACATATCATTAATATACATTATAAACAGTTTTGGACCTAAGACCGATCCTTGTGGTACACCACAAGTTATGTTCATGTTTGTCAGATAACTACTCACCCATTCCAAACCCACCCCTCGAATACCATACCTCTCTAGTTTTGTAATAAAATATTGTGATTTATGGTATCAAATGCTTTCTTTAAGTCTATGAAAATTCCTACTACATGTTTCTTTTTATCTATACCATTTGTAATTTCCTCAATGAATTCCATTAGTGCTAAAGATGTTGATTTATTTGTCCGAAATCCATATTGACTATCAACTAGAAGATTATGTGTTTCAATAAAATTGTCAAGTCTTTCTGTAAAATGTTTTTCAAGGACTTTGGAGAACTGTGGAAGTATAGAAACAGGTCTATAATTTGTAAAGTAGTGTCTATCACAATTTTTATATAATGATATTATTTTTGCAAGTTTCATTTTATTTGGAAATTTACCAGATTGAAAAGACAGATTAAAGATGTAAGTTAATGGATCCACAATCTCTTCAATAACTTTTTTATTATAATCATATCAATATTATTCCAATCAAGAGACGATTTACTTTTACATTTTCTTACAGTATCTGTTATCTCCTCTCGATCCACTGCTCTAAGAAAAATAGAGCTAGAATTTCAATCTGGAAGATCCTCCACCTCTTCTGTTGTTTCTGGGTCATTTATTGTTTTTACCAAATCTGGTCCCACATTTACAAAAAAGTTTATTGGATCCATTAACCACATCTTCCCTATTATTTATTATGCTATCATTATCCATATAATACTCTAGGTAGCAGATATTATTTTCAACTCCATTTCTAATGATATTATTTAAAATATTCCATAAACCTTTCATATTATTTTTATTATAATCTAATTTTTTTATTATAATATTCCTTCTTACATATTCTCATAATATTAATTAATTCTAGTGTGGATAAACAACCATGCATGTCACTTCTGCAGGCTGCATCTTACTCTGTCAGATAAAGTGTCACTCTTTTCATAGCTTTTGCCAGCTCTGAGACATTTTCTATTTTCACTAAATGAAAGCTTAAAGTGAAGACCTGATTATTTCGGGGCCTTTTCACAAGTCCATTGTTTTTGAATTTCTGTGTTACTTTTGCTATATTTTCAAACTTAAAACAAAAATGTGGTATTCCTCTCATACCATTGTCCTCTTTTATGATAAGAAATAAATCTCTTGACAGTTCTCTCTCAAGTGGTTCAACAGTTTTGGTTCAACATACTTTCCCATTGATCAAAACTTGACTTAAATTTATACCAGAAATTTTTATTTAGTAACTTTCAAGAGGGAGTACTCATTTTTGCAACACATTTTATCACTTTGATATAAAAAAAAGTATTTTCCTGAATAATTTTAACATTCTTCTTTGGTAACTGATCAAGCAGGCTTGCTGGAATATTATATCTCTAAAGAACCCTAACATGTCCTCTGAGTAAAGAGTATTTGCTGAATTTAAGTTTCAGAGGGATTGTACTCATTTATGCTGTGCACTCTATATTGTTTTTCTATCATGATGACTCCCACTTACTTTTGCTGTATAATAAATGAATGATATTTTCTAATTCTTACCCATAATTGGTAATTATGTCTTTAAAAAAAAACTAATAGTATTTTAATCATGCTAAAATTACACTGAATAAACATTACTAAATTATGTCTTTATGATAATGTAAATTGAACCTTTAGGCATTTTACATTGTTGTGAAGACATAATTTAGTAATGTTTATTCAGTGTAATTTTAGTATGATTAAACAACTTTTAGTTTTTAATTTTTATATTTTCTTTTCTAGGTTTTAGTCATTTTGTTGTATTTTTATCATTTTATTAAGGTATTGGGTTTTATTATTATTATTGTTAATAGTTTGTTTTTGTTTGATTAAGTTGGCTTGAGAAAGGTTGGCTTATTCTTCTTCTTCTGAGACTAAATCTGACGACACTAACTCCTCCTAGAGCTTTAACTCTACAAACTCCAAACTCAGCCCAGATCTTCAGAATGATCTGACGAGTGCTGTATGTTTTCTGATCAGAATTAGTTTTCGTAAAAATAACGATTAAAACTGGAAAAAATCCCATAGACTTACATTGACAGAATGCTCAATCATGCTAGAAACATGTTAGCAACTTCTTAATCATGCTAGAAACATGCTAGCAACTTGGTAATCATGTTAGAAACATGCTAGCAACATGCTAATCATGTTAACAACATGCTAGCAACATGCTATCAACTAGCTAATCATGCTAGAAACATGCTAGCAACTCCTTAATCATGCTAAAAACATGCTAGCAACATGCTAATCATGTTAACAACATGCTATCAACTAGCTAATCATGCTAGAAACATGCTAACAACTTCTTAATCATGCTAAAAACATGCTAGCAACATGCTAATCATGTTAACAACATGCTAGCAACTAGCTAATCATGCTAAAAACATGCTAGCAACTTGGTAATCATGTTAGAAACATGCTAGAACTTGTTAATCATGCTAGAAACATGATAGCAACATGCTAATCATGTTAACAACATGCTAGCAACTAGCTAATCATGCTAGAAACATGCTAGCAACTTGCTAATCATGCTAGAAACATGATAGCAACATGCTAATCATGTTAACAACATGCTAGCAACTTCTTAATCATGCTAAAAACATGCTATCAACTAGCTAATCATGCTAGAAACATGCTAACAACTTCTTAATCATGCTAAAAACATGCTAGCAACATGCTAATCATGTTAACAACATGCTAGCAACTAGCTAATCATGCTAAAAACATGCTAGCAACTTGGTAATCATGTTAGAAACATGCTAGAACTTGTTAATCATGCTAGAAACATGATAGCAACATGCTAATCATGTTAACAACATGCTAGCAACTAGCTAATCATGCTAGAAACATGCTAGCAACTTGCTAATCATGCTAGAAACATGATAGCAACATGCTAATCATGTTAACAACATGCTAGCAACTTCTTAATCATGCTAAAAACATGCTATCAACTAGCTAATCATGCTAGAAACATGCTAGCAACTAGCTAATCATGCTAGAAACATGCTAGCAACTTGCTCTATCTATCTGTTCTTTAAAACTACTTCAAACTGAAAACCTTTTAACTTCTAGCTTTTAAAACATTTTAAACTTCCTGCTCAGCTTTCTCAAGCCAACTTCAAAGTTTGTCTTGGCAAACTTTTTTATCTAGTTAATTATTATTGCAGTTTTTCAGTTTCTAACTGAAAATGAGAAATGTTGCCTTGCTGAATGAAATAAGTTTACAGTTTTTTTTTTTTTTTTCCATTCAAATTTGCAAACAAAGGGTTTTGTAGTTTTAGTTTTAGTTTTAGCTGATGATATTGTATATACTGATAATATTGTTTGTAACTAAATAACAATAATTAAACATAAAAAAAAAATGTTGTTGTTGTTGTTATCATTATTATTATACATTATAGTAGAGTAGGGTCCAACAGTCTGAGACCAGTAATGAAAATGTTTAATTTACTTTTTTTTTTTATTAGAGAAAGTTTAACTGAAATCTGAGTTTAAGAAAGTCATTGTGTTTTATTGCATGTCTCTTTTTTGCTGTAAATAATACATTAAAATAATAAAGACTTTTTACAATGAGAATTTTTATCTTCTAGAGAAGTAAAAAAGGCGTCTGCGTGTTTCATATTTTCTGTCAGAGTTACCACAGATGTGTCAGATATAACGCAGATGAACACCAGTGGAAAGAGGAATTAAAGTTGCTTTAAATATGTATGCAAATAATTATGTTATACTTATGTCTAAAACATTTTGAGAATGTGACATGTTTAGCTATATGTATGTTCAGCGCAGGTGTTTTCACTCCTGTATGGCAGAGAGTTACAGGTATGAAATATGCAATCATTTAAAAACAGATTATCACCTCAGTGTCAAACAAATGTCTTATTTTCCTCATATTTTATTATGCGTTTTTAAAGAGTAAATGAGAACTAATGTGATGATGTGAGTTGAAATCCTGATTGTTTTATGAAACGTATAATACAGTCCAGTTTTCTCTCAGTTTTCTAGTTGGATGAATGTGTCTAGAAGAGCAGAAGAGACTGAGTTTCAGAGAATGGGATGTAAAAACCCACTTAACAAATAATTACACAAGATTAATTGGTTTGTCAGATGCCGCTAAAACAAGAGTTTCATGTTAATGTTATATTTCAGTCACATCAGCATTTTGAACAGAGAGGCAGAACTTCTCAGGATGTGGTAAGAAAGAGAAATACCTCTCACACTTCTCTTTTTATGCCCATAAGATGAGCGAACAGAGAGGAAGAGAAGACGGACAGAGACATGCAGGGAGTCATGGCTTCAGATGTGATGTGTTTGTGTGTTTTTCTGCTCTGCTCTGGACTTCAGTTCACAACAGGTACGACTGAACAACAGAAAGAGTGAATTCAGACATTTATGCCACTGATTTACATCAGTCAGTGAAACACATCCTAATTCAGTCTGGTAGTTGTTTCTGTTTGTGCTCCACTTCTGCTGTTATTTTGTCAAGATTTCTATCGATTTACTGCTAGAATATAGAGTAGCAATCGGAGACAATAACAATTCATGTTATATTTATGTGTGTAAGTAGATTATTGAGACTCATTTGGGTTTCTGTGGGTCTTAAAAATCTTAAAAGTCCAAATCCGCCCTCCCACAAATTAATTAATGTCTTAAAAGGTTTTAAATCAGAGCTGAAAGTTTTAAATCCTTACATTAAGGTTACAAGCACTGCAAAGAATAAATATCTTCATTACTCTGTCTTGTTTTATTGAGAAATTAAAGAAAATTGAGCGAGTTTGTTTAATCCTCTGGTTGTGTTCGGGTCAAATTGACCCGGAGAAGATTTTCTTTTTCCCAAAAATATTAGTTAACGTTATCACATTGGACTCAAACTTACTGACTTTGTTCACACAGGGTATGAGTACTTCTCAAAAAAAAATTTTGGAATTTTTTTTGTGGGTTTTATTTCACCTAGTCACTTCTGGTGTTCCGGGTCAAAAATTACCGGACTCCAAACAACTGCTTATAAATCTCTTATTATGCTATATTTTCACCAAATATTCGATTCATTCTTTTTGTCAAGTTGTTTTCTTTCATTTAGGACTGGTTTCATGTTTCTATTTGCATCTGATTAATCGTAAGCCTCATTTGTCCGAGATTAGGTACCTCATTTTTCTGAATGAAAAAAAAAAAAAAAAAACATTTTTTATGAATAATTTTCACAATATAAGATTTAAAAAAAAATTAAAATTTGCATTGTTTCTCACACTAGTGTGCTTTAATGATTAATCAGAAAGTTTGCTTTTAAATGCTTTTATTTTGTACAAAATTGCAAACTTGTTTTTTCTCTTTGAATGAAGTTTTTCAGACTCCATCAGCAGATATTTGTTATTGTTTTAATTATAAATTCACTTCATTTTAAACAGTTTCACAGAAAACAAGACTTCTTATTTGATGTAATTTATTTTATTCCTCATGTACTATAAATGTGTCTTGCTTTAAGAATCGAAACAAAAATACTGATCAAAAACAGCACTTTTTGCTGTGTTTTCAGAAGGTTTCCTTATTCTAGTGAATCTGCTCTTTGTGTAAAATGAATTAAAAATTAATGGAGATATTTGGAAATTGTATTTTCATAATGTTGCTAATATAACTCATTTTGTTTCCTTTAATTTATTACTTAAATTTTCTTTACTTAGTCTTAAAAAGTTTTAAATTTATCTTCATCAAGCCTGCAAAAACCCTGTTAATCTAAAGATGTAAAACTAAAAATAGTTGATGTAATTTGATTAAGGCAGCATCATTTTTTTATATATATATATTTTATAACTTGATATTTGACTATATTTAAGTATTTTGATTTAGTATTTAAGGTTTTCTGTGTTTCTGTGTTTTTTGTAGGCTGTACAGTAGAGTCATCATCAATCATCATCTGTGCTCCAGGAGAGTCTGTGCTGCTGCCCTGCAGGGATATAAACTCACCGCATGCACACGTCCAGTGGTGGTACTCAGATTCTAAGATTTTAACTCCTCAATACTCAGTGGTTCCTGTGGACACTATTAAGGGTCAGCGATACAAAGACAGAGTTAAGATTCACGGGAATAACTCACTGTCCATCACTCGACTGACTGTAGACGACACAGGAATGTATTGGTGTAAAACCACTGAGACTGACACAAATCGCAATGTTCAGCTAGGTATTGAAGGTGAGGAATGTTTGATTTCATAATAATACAAATCAAATATAAGGCGCTTATGTTGAGACACTACAGGCCAAAACTGCTATCGGTCACTTTTGAGATTTTTGTGTTGTTCAGATTTATGTTCTGGAAATGTATCTAAATTAGCATGTTTAACTACAGAATGCATAATTTGCATATTTAAATTTAACATTTCAGAAAACTTGTAATCCAAATGTTTTAGTGTATCCCTGTTACCTCTGAAGTCATTCATGTGCTTGCTTTTATTACTTACTTTTCTATATCAATTTCATATATGATCAGATATATGATTCTGTTTTGTGTCTGCAGGTTGTTTTGTATCAGAGAATGAAAGATCAGTGGAGATCAGCAGATATTCAGGGGAATCTGTGTTTCTGTCCTGTTTCGTTAAATGTACCACTCGTTATAATCCAGAGTCACAGTTCAGATGGAAATTACCAAACTACAGAGAAATAAACCAGAACACTGAACTGAACCGACTCTATCAGGGCCGATTTCACATGTTTGATAGAAGTTCAGGAAATCTCTCTCTGCTGATTTCTAAACTAACTGAGGAAGATGAAGGACTGTATTCATGCTGGAGTAATGGGATTCAACACAAGAGCTTCAGTCTCACCATTAAAGGTAAAGAAATAATGAATTCTCACATTTTCAGGTGATTTAGCTAGGAATGAGATGTTTTGCATCTTCATCTTTTTGAATCTTTTTGAAGATGAACTTTGAAGCTTGAACATTCTGGCAAGATTCTCTCAAAGTAATGAACAAATGTTTTTCCACTAACATTAATAGTTCAACATTTGTTTAAAGTTCTCTGGTCCATCACTGAGATACAATTATACAATATACAATTTAGCAAATTTTGATTTTGTGAATTTGCTATTTTTAGTAGATAATGTTTGTTTTCCTCCACAAATATGTCTAGCTTTTTTTTAAATTGTATTTGAGTTTTAGATTTAGTTATTTTAGTACATCACTTTATGAGAGAATGAGAAATGTTGCTTTTGGCAGCTAGCTAAAAAAATATTGTTTTTGTTTGTTTGTTTTACGTTAACATTTATTAACATATACAGTTAACATTTATTTTATTTCAGGTAACACTTTTTTATGGTTTTAGTTTATTATTAATTAGTTTGTTATTTAAATAACCCTGATCTGTTTTGTTTTATCATTTTCTCAGAATATTAACAGGAAATAACACGAACGTTAACACAAAACAATTTCGTTTTTTTAAATGTTACTACTTGTTTCAAAATGTTAAATAATGTTACCATAATGTTTGCTAAATGGTAAACTGAAATGTTCCCTTAATATTCACATAACCATTAAGAAAAAAAAAAAAAAAAAAAAGCATGTTCAGAGAATTCTAGGACTTTCAAGCACTGCTTTTTTTTCAAAGGCTTTAATCAGAGATCTTACTTATGTCTTCTTTTTCAAATTCTAAAAAAAAAAAAAAAAAAAAATCGATAAATAAAAATATATTAATATAAATAGCAAAAATAAAGTAAAACACATGCAAAGTATTACTACTAAAGTATTTCAAAGTATACTACACTTTTGGTATAGTAAAACCACGTTAATTTTCTTAATATATTTGTATTTGCATAACCTTTTTTTTTTTTTTTTATAACTGTAATGCCTTATTGGTCTGCTGTTTTCTACTGTTTAATAAAAAATTCAGAAAAAAAGGTTAGCGAAATCGCTCCGAGATCTAAAGCAAATGATTCGCGATCCGAAGTTCTGATCTGAATAATGATTCGTGAACCATCATTTCAAATCACGTATCGCGAATCATTTGATTTGAATCATTCATCATTCACAAACCCTTCCGATTTAAATTAAACGATTCCTGGTCCACACTTTACAGTCCGGATCTGAATAATGATTCACGAACTATCATTTTAGATCAGGACTCGGAGCGCGGATGGCGAATATTTTGACTTAGATCAGAATTTTGCGTATTGCAAATCATTTGATTTAGATGGGGACTTCAAATCGCGTATCAGCAATCATCTAAATCAAATGATTTGTGATACGCGACCCCATTGGAAACCATGAATCATTTTGCCACGCAACTGATTCGGAGTTTCGAAAGCTCTGTTTCACCCATCACTACGTGCTTTTTAAAATCGACGTGGAAATTCGAAAATTAATTTTAATTTGATCTGGTTTTTGCTAGTGAATGGCTTGAAATGAATGATTGAAGTCACGAGTTTGAATCTATTAGAGCGGTTCCAGCGTGAATGACTCAATTGATTCGGTTCATCTGTTTCTCTTTTCGTGTCTTCAGCCATGTTTACACCACATTGTTTTGTTTTCTGACATTAACTGAAATGAGCAAAAGTTATGATGCTTTTTGAACTGAGTGAATTTTGCGTGAAAAGACACACTTATTAAACGCTTATTTCATAAATACATTATCTTTCAATAATTCAAGAACTTTTCAAGTATCTCTTCAGGAATATTGCTATTTTTCAAGGGTTTTCCAGGCCTTAAATTTCCAAAAGTCAAATTCAAGCACTTTAAGCACCTTGTGCAAACCCTAGTTAAACTACACATCCATTGAGTAAAGCAACTTCTCCATCTATCTGAATTTAGTACTTCAGACTGTCCTGCAAAAGAAAAGTATCCGTAACACAAACTTTTCACTCTGTGCACAGGATGCACACTATCAGAGACCAGACAGAAACCTAAAACGAAGTACACGGGTGATTCTGTGCTTCTGTCCTGCTCATGCAAAGACCCAAACACCAAACCTGAGGACTTCAGATGGACCCATGTAGAGTCCAATGAGACTGAAGTGTCCAATAAAACTCCACGATATAAAGACAGAGTTCACACGTTTCACAAGACGACTCCATCAAATCTGTCTCTGTTCATCTCCAATCTGACTGAAGAAGACCAGGGCACTTACAGATGCACAATTAACAACAAAACATCCACTAACACCAGCCTCATCGTTAAAGGTGAAACTGCTGTGGTTAAATGAACTTTACTAACTGTTTGGTAAAATACACAATGTGCATACTATCCACCCTAAATTCTATGTGATACTAGTACATTTCAATACTATTTAGGGTAGATAGGGTGGATAGTATGCACATTGGGACGCAGGGCGGGATTTTAAATCGCAAATCAATTGATTTGAATGATTCAATTCGCGAAATGATTCACAAACTTGTTCCGATCTAAATCAAATGATTCGCGATACGCGATTTGAAGTCCCGATCTGAAACAAATGATTCGCAACATGTGATCCGATTGGAGCGCTTCGAAACAGTGAATCATTTTGCGAGGCAATGGTTTAACTGATTCAGAGTTTCGGAAAGCTCCGTTTCACCCATCACTACGTGCTTTTTAAAATCGTTACAAGCGATGTTGATATTCGAAAATGAATGGCTCTTTTCATTTGATTTGGTTTTTGCTAGTGAATCGCTTGAAATGAATGCTCGAAGTCGCAAGTTTGAATCAACCGGAGCGGTTCCAGCCTAAATGACTCCGTTGATTTGGTTAATCTGTTCCTGTTTTCGCGTCTTCAGTCATGTTTACACGACATTGTCAGTACTACTACTAGCTTAGTTTGATTGTTTTCTGACATGAACGGAAATCATAAAAAAGGGTATGATTTTTTTTATTGTGTTTTTTTTTATTTTGAAAAGATAGCTGCTTATTGACAAAATTAAACACTTATTTCATACATACATAATCTTTAA
>JAMKFB010000327.1:0-84719 GCA_036247105.1 Cirrhinus mrigala
GAACGAGACGCCGCGTCGAAACGCTTTGGGAACGCCTTCAGCGTGACCGCGCTCTGAATCACGTGTGCAATCAAACCAAAGGAAGAACGAAACGTCACAGGCGGGTGACGTCACTGACCAGGAAGCATAAAAGCACGTGCGCCAGAACGAGCGTCAGCTTCCAGGAGAGAAGCAGCGCTCGCAGGGACGCAGGAGGATGGCTACGAGACGCGGCGTCTCGTTCCCTTCGGGGAACCGGGGTTACATACGTAACCTTAGACGTTCCCCTTCAGGAACTCGAGCCGCGTCGAAACGCTTTGGGAACGAGATGCCCACGCCGCCAGACCCCTAGTCCCTGCCTAGGATGTGCTAGGAGCAAGGACAGAGGAACCAGGCGAGACCCGCAGGTCAAGTTCATAAAACCTTACAAAGGTCAAAGGTGTGGACCAACCCGCAGCGTTGCAAATATCTTGCAGGGGAACCCCAGCAAGAAAAGCTTTAGAGGCAGCCATGCCCCGGGTAGAGTGAGCTCTGACCCCTAGAGGAGGAGGGAGGTCAGAGGCCTCATACACAGAGCAAATAGCGTCCACTATCCAGCGACTTATCGTTTGCTTGGAAGCAGGGAGGCCCCTTTTTGGGGGGCCATAACAGACAAACAGCTGATCTGATTTTCTCCACCTGGCAGCCCGGTGGACGTAAGCGTCCAGTGCTCGCACCGGACACATACAATTAAGCTTCTGCTGGTCAGCGTCCCGAAAGGGAGGAGGACAAAAGGCCTGAAGTACGACAGGCCGTGGTGTCGAGGAGGGGACCTTAGGGACATACCCCGGACGAGGGTAAAGGAAAGCTTTTGAAAGGCCTGGAGCGAAATCCAGGAAGGAAGGGGCCACAGAGAGGGCCTGCAGATCCCCAACTCTCTTAAGGGAGGAAAGAGCAAGAAGAAGGACAGTCTTTACGGTAAGAAATCTGTCAGGAATTTCCTCAACAGGCTCGAAAGGAGGCCTGCAGAGAGCCTCTAACACCACGGACAGGTCCCAGGGAGGGACACGGGGACGTACCGGAGGCCTCAGCCTCAGTGCACCGCGGAGGAAACGTGTAACAAGGGGGTTTCTGCCCACAGAAAGACCACCGAGAGGGGCGTGGTAGGCCGCAATGGCCGCCACGTAAACCTTCAAGGTGGAGTGGGTTAACCCTGCGGATAGCCTATCCTGCAGGAACTCCAGCACTGAGCCAACTGGGCAGTTAACTGGGTCCTGCTGGCGGCGTCCGCACCAAGAAGTGAAAAGCTTCCACTTCAAGGCGTACAGTTTCCTCGTAGAGGGAGCTCTAGACTGGAGGATGGTCTCAACAACCTCGGTTGAGAGACCGGAAGCTAAGAGGTGTGCCCCCTCAGAGGCCACACCCAAAGCTTCCACAGCTCCGGCCGGGGGTGAAAGATGGAGCCCCCTGCCTGTGAGAGGAGATCTCTCCTGACGGGAATCTCCCAGGGAGAGCCGTCGAGGAGAGAAATCAGGTCCGAGAACCATACTCGGCCCGGCCAGTACGGGGCTACTAGAAGAAGGGACACCCCGTCCCGGCGCACTCTCTCTAGAACTCCCGGGAGCAGAGCGATCGGGGGGAAGGCGTACAGACGTAGCCTCGGCCACGTCTGCACCATGGCATCCAGCCCCAGGGGAGCTGGATGAACTAGAGAGTACCAGAGGGGACATTGCGTGTTCTCCCTCGTGGCAAAAAGGTCCACCTGGGCTGGACCAAACACTCTCCAGATCTGCTCCACCACCTCGGGGTGAAGCATCCATTCCCCGGGCCTCGGCCCCTGTCTCGACAGGATGTCTGCTCCCAAGTTGAGATGCCCAGGAACATAAACTGCTCTCAGCGAGAGGAGTTTGTCCTGGGACCACACAAGGATCTGGTGCGCCAGCTTGTACAAGGGGCGCGAACGCAGACCTCCCTGGTGGTTGATGTAAGAGACCACCGAGGTGTTGTCGGTGCGGACCAACACATGGCGGTCTCTTAGGTCCGGGAGGAAGTGTTTCAGAGCCTGAAACACGGCCAGCATCTCCAGGCAATTTATGTGCCACGTGAGTTGGCGACCGCTCCACAGACCGCGGGCAGGGTGGCCACTCATGACCGCTCCCCAACCGGTGAGGGACGCGTCCGTCGCTAGCGTTACGCGGCGACAAGGAGCTCCCAGCACCGGGCCCTGAGACAAGAACCAAGGCTTCCTCCACATGTCCAGGGCACGTAGGCAGCGCCGCGTGACCCTGATCATGCGAAGTGGGTTTCCCCTCGGGGAGAACCCCTTGGTCTTGAGCCACCACTGTAGGGGTCTCATGTACAGCAGGCCAAAAGGTATCACGTTGGACGCTGCTGCCATCAGACCCAGCAGTTGCTGGAACTGCTTCACAGTGAGTGACCGGCCTTCCTTCACTCTCTTGACTGCAGTGAGGATCGACTCGATCCGAGCAGGAGACAAACGTGCCTGCATCGTGGTCGAATCCCACACCACGCCCAGATAAGTGGTCCTCTGTAATGGAGAAAGCACACTTTTCTTGGCGTTCAGTCTCAACCACAGCGCCTTCATGTGAGCGAGAACGACATCTCGATGCCGAACTGCCACCATCTCTGACTGAGCTAGGATCAGCCAGTCGTCGATGTAGTTGAGTATGCGGATGCCCTGGAGTCGCAGAGGAGCCAGGGCTGCATCCACACACTTCGTAAAGGTGCGGGGGGAGAGTGCTAGGCCGAACGGAAGAACCCGATATTGGTAAGCTTCGCCCCTGAAAGCAAACCTCAGGAACTTCCTGTGATGAGGAAGGATGGAGACGTGAAAATATGCGTCTTTTAGATCTATCGTGACAAACCAGTCCTCAGACCTGATCTGAGACACGACTTGCTTGATGGTGAGCATCTTGAACTTCAGTCTCTTGACTGAGCGGTTCAGCAGACGCAGATCTAAAATGGGACGCAGGCCCCCATCCTTCTTCGGAACAATGAAGTACCGGCTGTAGAACCCGGACTCTCTTTCGAGAGGAGGGACCACCTCGATGGCCTCCTTCCTCAGGAGAGTGACTACTTCCTGTTCCATTACCAGACCCTGCTCGGGGCCCACCAGCGTGGGAGAGACCCCGTTGAACGGCGGAGGTGGTGCGCCGAACTGAATGCGATAACCTCGCTCTACAGTATGCAGGACCCAAGCAGACACATTGGGCAGTAGTTTCCACGCTGCCAAATGATCTACTAAGGGAACCAGCCTCTCGAGGCTGGCCTCTGGTGTTATATGGGCCGCTGGAACGGTGTCCTGGAACGGTTGCCCGGCAGGAAGCACCTGAACCAGCGGTCCCAGAGACCCCCGCGGGGGTGGCGAGCTCCCCAGCCCCGCTACGTTGCCGGGCGGGAAGAACTGGGGTGGAAGCTCGCTGGAGACCGCTGCGCCCTGAAACACTGGCAGGGTTGGCAGGGCGATCTCCCGGGGGCACGGGGGGGACCCGGACACCGAATACTGCGGTGCTACCCGTTTCCCCCCAGATGGGGCTGCCCCCGGCGGTCCCGACCCGTCAGGACCGCTTGGTCGAGGACCTCTTCGACTGAAGCACGACCCGCAGATCGGGCTTAGCCTGGGAGGTCCTCGACCTAGAGCGTTTGACCACTCGCTCTCGATGGGGAGGAGTGCGAGTGGCCACGCTCTGTTTCTGAGCTTCCCGGTACGAGGAGCTGGTAGACGGCTGGGGCTGCTCCGTCGCAGCAGCCCCGCGAGCCGGATGACGGCGAGGGAGGAACCGCTGGAACGCCGCCGCTTGCTTACGCGCCTCCTGGTATCTGTCGACGACGGCATTGACGGCGTCGCCGAACAGACCAGCAGGCGAAAGCGGGGCGTCCAGAAGGAAGACCCTGTCCTTCTCTTTCATGTCGGACAGGGTCAACCAGAGAAATCAGCGGTCCTCCTGAGCTCAGAGATATCGCTATCTTTGATCTCCTCACCCTCATCCAGCTCTTTGAGCAGGTCAGCCTGGTACGCCTGTAACACCGACATGGTGTGCAGACACGCACCAGCCTGACCCGCAGCCGTGTACCCCTTGCCCACCAGCGCTGAGGTGACTCGCAGCGGCTTGGAGGGCAAGACCGGAGCCTTCAGAGACGATGCAGACTCGGGGGACAGATAGCTCGCGAGCGTCTGTTCCACCCGAGGCATCGCTCTGTACCCTCGCTCATCCAACCCCGCCACATAACCGTAATTATAGGAGGCGGGGATGAACAAGCGGGACGAGAAGGGTGCATTCCATGATCTCGACACCTCAGTGTGGAGATCAGGAAAGAAGGGAAGGCTCCGGCGAGCTGGAGGTGGTCGAGACCGCAGAAATCTCTCGTCCAACTTACTCTTCTGCGGTTCGACTAATGGCTCGGCGGGCCAATCGATGCTGAGCTTGGCCACCGCCCGAGTCACCACCTCCAGTAGCTCCTCGTACTGGGGAAACTGAGGTACTGCAGCCTCATCCACACTCACCACATCAACCTCCTCGGAGGAAGATATGGGGAGCGTGGAGGCCGACCCCCGGGGGGAAGAAACCGCAGCGCGGGCTTCCGATCCCGAAGGCCGGGCAGCGGATCTGGTGGGTGAGGCAGAAGATAGGGGGTCACCCGTCTCCATACCCTCCACCAGATCCAGTTGCGAACCCCACGAGTGCAGCCGCCGCTCCGCCTCGGCGGAAGCGGGACCGGACCCGCGGGGAACGCTAATGAAGGACCCCTCAGCGGAGAAGAGGTCCTTCCGGGAGCGGAGCAGACGCATCGGCAATGCGTCGCAATGCGGGCAATCGGCCCGCTCGAGGGCCGATGCCGCATGCTCCGCTCCCAAGCAAGCCACGCATAGAGCGTGTGTATCCCCGCCCGAGATGTAACGAGAGCAGGGAGGAACACACGCTCTAAAACCTGGCTTGCTAACGTTTTTGGTTTTCTCTGCTTTCTTAGACATCTGTTCCAAAAAGAAAGTGGTGCAAACTAGCAACCAAAAAGGGAACAGCACAGACACAAACACAGAGCGCTGCTGAAAGACAGAAGCTGACGCTCGTTCTGGCGCACGTGCTTTTATGCTTCCTGGTCAGTGACGTCACCCGCCTGTGACGTTTCGTTCTTCCTTTGGTTTGATTGCACACGTGATTCAGAGCGCGGTCACGCTGAAGGCGTTCCCAAAGCGTTTCGACGCGGCTCGAGTTCCTGAAGGGGAACCAATCTACACAGAAAAATTTAGGCCCAGACTGAAAAACAGAAAAAAAAAAGAAGAAAAAAAAAATAGTAATAATGCCTTTAGGAGCAAGACCCTGCCGACTACGCCAAATATGATAGTTCCAACAAAGATAAATTTAATCGCCCTATCTATGACTACGCCACTCCAATTTTCTCTGGGTAGGAGATCCCAAGGTCACAAATAAGGGGGTCCCGCACGGCTATCCAATTAAATGAATGTACTCCAGGCAGAATTACTATAAATCACAATTCACTTTATTAAATACAGTAGATCGTTCGTATCTAAGTTTGCTCACAAGCTGACAAGCGATGCTCATATGAGCTGAAAATACACAAGCCTAGAGGGTGACACTTCCAAAAATCATACCAAACACTACAATAACAAAAAAGAAGAAAGGATACAATAAACCCAAAAGAAATTACAATCGGCTTACACAGCACACTGACTCGTACGTAAAAGAGAAAATGTAGACACTCTTAACACCCCACACTTGTGCATATGGAAGTGAATATACCCCTCTTCGGTAATCACACTGAGCAAAACTATAGGTCAACGCTTCACAAGAGCACAACAGAATTGTCAAATAAAAATACAAAAAAAAAACACAAGTCATGGGCAACACTCAAAATATAATAATTCACAAAACCAAAGAATACTTCACAAAACAAAATACAAAGAAAAAAATTATAAATGAAGGTGGGAAAACAATGATCAGTTGAGCTGGACTGAGAAACTCTAAAAAAAAAGAAAACAACATTAAACAACCAGACACAATTTGTCAACCCGGATTATACAATTCAACCCTCTTTTTTTAAACAGGGCAATTAACAATAACAAGAAAAACCACAAACAATACAATTTCAAATAAAAACCATATATAAATTTATTACCATCAATATTAAAATGCTAGCTATCCTAGCGACACAATAAAAGTTAAATGTAGATACCTTTACAACGTTTAGCTGATCGCACATATACACCGTTGAAGGGCTATAATCCCCACACACTTCCTAAAAGAAGGAAAGGCTCTTAACACTTATATAAAAGGGTAGCAAATTAGTGCGAACAAAGATACACTTGATTTTTCACAACAAAATGACGTTGATTTAATTTAGATAATAGAAGTTAATTAATAAAATCTATTTATGGCATTATTTTTGACAGCATCCTCATTTTACAGCATTTTTACACAAGCGCCTAAAACATTTAACAGTACTTTGCAGGTAGGTTTCTTAAAGCAACTTGGAGATGTTGTCACAGTTCTTCTGGATTGAATCTGTCTAAGTTTGTTCTGTTTCCTCATGTCATTCCAGACAGACTGGATGATGGTCAGATCAGATCTCTGTGTGGAGCACTGGCTGTTGTCAGACTCCTTGGGCAAACAAAAATCTCACTGGATTATTACAATTAATGGCAAAATGAATGTTTAGAAATGTAAACTGATATTTCCTACTGACACACTACAAAACTAAAACCATTTTTTTGTTGGTGAAACAGTACTGTATTTCGCAAAAAGTCCCATATATCACAATTTTTCTTTTTTTTTTTTTTTTTTACGCTCACATGAGGTGGTTTTACAGGCAATTTAAAAAGTAATATTTTGCAAAACTGCAATTAAAACAGCTTTTTTGCATTTACAGGCTACCTTGCATACATAAGTCACATTGATCATTTTTAATGTTCTATAACCTCAAAAAGAAAAAAAAAACACCTCATATGTGGCTGCTTATACAAACATTGACTACACAATGCTTGAATAAGGGGCTTTCCTTGCCATTAAAGCTTGGATAACCTTTTATTTACACTGCACAAGTCTGCGGAACTGATCGCGGCCGCTCTAGTCAAAGCTTGTTTACACCAGTTCTCCATGCTGCACCTGTTTAGATAGTTGCCTACGTCTCCTACAATTAAAATTAATTGCTAGTGCGGTGGCTGTGACATACGTAAACCTATCAACATCCATCGCCATGACTTATCGTGAGACGAAAAAAAATTACGTTTTAGTCTCATAACACTGGTTAATGAAAACGCTGTAATTTCGCAACATTGTTTTATTGACAACATCACAAAAGTTTTGTGCAAATCTGTGATGGAATTGCACTTAGTGTACTCTCTACACTGGATGTGGCGCGGCATGACACGACAAATCCCCGCTGGCAAACTGATGCCTCGTTTTATTTATGACGTACTGACAAAGTTTAAAGGGGTCATCGGGTGCCCATTTTCCACAAATTTATATGATTCTTTAGGATCTTAATGAGGAGTCTATAACATATTTTGGTTAAAATTTCTCAGTGGTAGTGTAAAAAAAAACCCCACCCATTTTACCATGTCAAAATCAGCCCTTTTTAGAGTGAGCCATTCTGTTGCATGTTCCTTTAAACGCTAATGAGCTCTGCCATTCCGCCCCTCTCTTCTGTGGGGTGACGATCAGTAACGTTTACTTTAGCCGCATTTAACCGCAAAACTTGCTAACTAGCACATTATTAGGAAAAGGCGAATTGCAAAGATGCATAAAAAAACTCCCATATACTCACTTCTGCTGTAGGTGAAACTAGATTACAAATGATTCGCGTGAACATAGACGCATTTATGTAGGCTGCCGGGCACATTTCCTTCAAAAACAAAAGTAACGTTAATCCTCTGCATCTTCAGCAGCTCAGATGTCGGGAGTAAATGATGAGTGCTACTATGTGCAACAACACAACACCTCAATCGCTCAATCGGAGACAGTCTTGTCTTCCCCTGCACCAGAGTCGAAACAATAATGGTGGTCGGACTGTTCTCAGCGCTCATTTAGGGTGGGTTTAAGATAAAACTGTCATGTCAATCAACTATCGTGGGAGCAGCCTTGGTCGGTTTGACGTCACACCGACAAGACGCTGACAATGACCTTATTTGAAAAAAGGCATATTATTTGGATTGCATTGGATTTTTCCCATATTAAGATTAATAAAATACCATTGGCTGAATTTATATCATTATAGGGTGGTTGTGTACACACACTGTCAACACACACTTATGTTCAAACTTGTAAAAATGAGTTTTGCATCCGATGACCCCTTTAAATGATTTTCAGCGTTCACTTGGTCACATCTAGTGTAGACAGACTGTCACGCCATGACAACTGTCACCTCTGTTGTAGACATGGTGTTAGTCATTTACGAATAAGATTTAGTGGGGTTTGGATCGAGATTATGATCTTTATATGATTAATCGCGCAGCTCTAATTTCTGATAATGTGTCTCCATCTATTTATGATAATATTTGAAGAGAAACGTTACACATTTAATTCAGAATCATAACTACACTGTGTGCAGAATTATTAGGCATGTTGATATTCTGGTCATATTTTTTTTCCAAACACATTTTACCAATTCCAAACCACATCAGTCTTAATAACTACTATTAATTTTGTATTTAATCATTTGTAAGTGATATATAATTGTCCGTGAAGGCTGGAAGTGAAAAACTCCTTATATTCAGGTGTGCAGAATTATTAGGCATGTTTTTGTTTACAGCTAAAATGAGCCAAAAAAGAGATCTAACCCAGACTGAAAAGTCCAAATTATTAAATGCCCATGAGAAGAATGCAATACTAATGCATTACAAGAATTTGCAAAGTTAAGGCTTGACCATTGGACAGTGAAATGCTTCTTGAGTCTGCATGGTCAGAAAAAACAGGTGGAGAAGAAAAGATGCATGTTAACTGCAAAAGAATTAGGAATTAAGGTGAAGAATTAGGTGTGACACCATCAGGAACCGTTTCCAGTTCTCCAGCGCCACCATTTTCCAGAACTGCAACCTACCTGGAGTCTTCAGAAGTGCAATGTGTCAGGTTCTCAGAGACTTTGCTTGGTAAAAAATCCTAAAAAATACCCCTGACTTAATAAGAATAACAAGCTGACGTCTTGTGAAATACATGAAGACAGTTTTTTTTTATAGGCGTTATAGACAGATAAGTTGAGAGTGACTCTTGAAGGACAAGCAACATGTTACCGGGAGTGAGAGACGTGAGGCGAGCGGATCCATATGCGAGCTTTTATTGATAATACGAAGCAAAGACATAGTCGTGCAGGCAGGGTCAAACAACAGTAAACAGAAATGTAGGAGGCGAGACGAGAGAACAGTCCTTAATAACGAGCGATGATCCGAAGGCAGGCGGCGATCAGTCGAAAAACGGGGAGCCAGGCAAGGGGATCAAAAACACAAGGAACAAGAACAAAGAACGCTAAACAATGGGAAAAACACAATAAACAATCCGTGACTTGCGAGGTGAAAGTCCGGGGTTTTTATAGTGAGCTTGATTGGCTAGAGGAGGCAATGCAATGGGCGCGATGGGTGATGGGAGTAGTAGTCCGGGGTGCAAAGCAACAGTCTGAGTGTAATGACGGGGTGAGAGTGACATCTGGTGGTGAGCGGACAGCGGGACACCGACCAGATTCGTGACATAGCCCCCCCCCAAGGAGCGGCTTCCAGACGCTCCAAGAGCAGAACAGTCCTGGGGAGCGGTGGGAGGGCCAGGAGACTGAGGCAGGGCGGAGCCGGAGACGGAGCAGGAGGCGCAGGAGCCCTCCAGGGCGGAGCCGGAGGCACCGGAGCCCTCCAGGGCGGAGCAGGAGGCGGAGCCAGAGGCGCAGGAACTCTCCAGGGCGGAGCTGGAGGCTGAGCAGGAGGCGCCGGGGCCTTCCAGGGTGGAACTGGAGGCCGAGCAGGAGGCGCAGGAGCCCTCCAGGGCGGAGCCGGAGGCGGAGCAGGAGGCGCCGGAGCCCTCCAGGGCGGAGTCGGGGGTGCCGGAACCCTCCAGGGCGGAGCCGGAGACGGAGCAGGAGGCACAAGAGCCCTCCAGGGCGGAGCAGGAGGCGGAGCCAGAGGCGCAGGAACTCTCCAGGGCGGAGCCGGAGGCTGAGCAGGAGGCGCCAGGGCCTTCCAGGGTGGAACTGGAGGCTGAGCAGGAGGCGCAGGAGCCCTCCGGGGCGAAACAGGAATCTGCGTCACGGTCTGGGACCTGGGAAAAGCAAGGACAGAGGAGGCAGACAGAATAGGGGGAGAAGGCGCAGCAGCCCTCCAGGGCAGAACAGGAGGCGGAGCAGGAGGTGCAGCAGCCCTCCGGGGCAGAACAGGAGGCGCAGCAGCCCTCCGGGGTGGAACAGGAAGCTCTGGAGCAGGCTTGAGACCAGACGGGAGCTCTGGAGCAGGCTTGAGACCAGACGGGAGCTCTGGAGCAGGCTTGAGACCAGACGTGACCTCAGGAGCTGACTTGGGATCAGACGTGACCTCAGAGGCTGACTCATGAGCAGACATGACCTCCGGGGCGGACTCGATGTGACAAGGCTCTGGTCGGTCAGACGAGACGTGACTTGACTCTGGGTGCTCAGACGAGACGTGATGGAGCTCTGGGCCGTTGGGCAGGACGTGACTTGACTCTGGGCCGTCAGGCGGGGAGTGACTTGACTCTGGGCCGCCAGGCGGGGCGTGACCTGACTCTGGGCCGTCAGGCGGGACGTGACCTGACTCTGGGCCGTCAGGCGAGGCGTGACCTGACTCTGGGCCGTCAGGCGGGGCGTGACCTGACTCTGGGCCGTCAGGTGGGGCGTGACCTGACTCTGGGCCGTCAGGCGGGGCGTGACTGGACTCTGGGCCGTCAGGCGGGGCGTGACGGGGCTCTGGAAGGTCAGATGAGACATGACTTGCCTCTGGAGCAGCAGCAATAACTTCATTTGGCTCATGAAGATCAGCTGTGGTTTGACTTGGTTCGTGGAGATTGGCTGTGACTTGACTTAATTCGTGAAGATCAGTAGTGAACTGGCTTGACTCGTGAAGATTAGTAGTGACTTGATCTGACACATGAAGACCAGCGGTGACTTGGACTGGCTTGTGAAGATCATTGACTTTACTTGACTCAGGAACCACGGCTCTGACGTTGCTTGACGCAGGAACGACCGCTTTGACGTTGCTGGACTTGGAAGCTTGACTGGGCTTGAAAGCTGCAGCTGTAGCCTGACCTGACTCTGGAGCAGCGGCTGAAGCTTGGCTTCGCTCTGGAATAACAGCAGCAACTTGACTTGGCTCATGAGGATCTGCTGTAATCTGGCTTGGCTCCTGGAAATCCGCTGTAACAGGACTTGACTCAGGAACAACATGGCTTGACCCAGGAACAACAGCTGTGACATGGCTTAACTCGTGGGGAACAGCTGTGACTTGGCTTGACTCGTGAAGAACTACAGCTGTGTCTTGGCTTGACTCTATGTCTTGACTTGACCCTGTGTCTTGACTTGACTTGGAAGCCTGACTTGACCCAGGGGTAGCTGCCACGGCGTGAAGGAGCGCCACTTTAGCTGCCCATACCGTCATTAGGGGTGAGTCCAGCACGTGGGCCATCATGACCACAGGTGGCGTCCGGGTGCTGACCACAGGTTCTGGAAAGGCGGCCATCTTGTGGAGTGACTTGGAGACGGCGGCCATCTTGTGGAGTGGCTTGAAGACGGCGGCCATCTTGTGCTGTGGCTCTGGCGTGGCAGCCATCCTGTGCAGTGGCTCTGGCGTGGTGGCCATTTTGACAGTGCTTGGCTCAGGAAAGATGGCTGTAACTTGACTTGAGACAGGTGCAATAGCTCTGACCTGACTTGATACAGGAACGACGACCGTAGCTTGACTTGACCCTGGAACAGCAGCCGTGGCTTGACTTGACTTGGAAACTTGACTTGACTCGGGAAATGCAGCTGTAAATTGACTTGACTCAGGAAATGCAGCTGTAACTCCATATAGCTCTTGTATGGCGGCTGTGACGTGACGGAGCTCTGTCCTCGCCGCCATCTTGTGAACGGGCTCCGCCGTCGCCGCCAATGTGTGGACGCGCTCCGACGCGGCCGCCATTTTGTGATTGGGCACCGCTATCGCCGCCACTTTGTGCACGGGCTCTGTTGTCGCTGCTGTGGTATGAACGCGCTCCGACGCGGCCGCCATCTTATGAGCGTGCACCGGCGCGGCCGCCATTACACGGGCGGGTTGCGCGGCCGGCGCTGCCGCGGTATCGCGTTGCTTCTCCGCAACATCCACAGTAAGTGAAGAACCGCTAATATGTAGTGCAATGTTTAGATATTGGTTTATAGTCCAATGGGGCTGATGCGTTGGCATTAAGGAGGCGAAAGGTTCAGAGAGCCCTCCACGGAAAAATATCATTAAACACAGATCACTCATAGAAGTCTGGTGTGTTAATGTATGATAGTCCATAACATACTCCTCAACCGATCGCTCACCTTGCTTGAGGAGCATGATCTGTATCGCAGGGTCCTGAGCTGCTGGATCCTTGTTGACGGATTGTTCTGTTACCGGGAGTGAGAGACGTGAGGCGAGCGGATCCATATGCGAGCTTTTATCGATAATACGAAGCAAAGACATAGTCGTGCAGGCAGGGTCAAACAACAGTAAACAGAAATGTAGGAGGCGAGACGAGAGAACAGTCCTTAATAACGAGCGATGATCCGAAGGCAGGCGGCGATCAGTCGAAAAACGGGGAGCCAGGCAAGGGGATCAAAAACACAAGGAACAAGAACAAAGAACGCTAAACAATGGGAAAAACACAATAAACAATCCGTGACTTGCGAGGTGAAAGTCCGGGGTTTTTATAGTGAGCTTGATTGGCTAGAGGAGGCAATGCAATGGGCGCGATGGGTGATGGGAGTAGTAGTCCGGGGTGCAAAGCAACAGTCTGAGTGTAATGACGGGGTGAGAGTGACATCTGGTGGTGAGCGGACAGCGGGACACCGACCAGATTCGTGACACATCACATCCTCTTGTGCCTCTGATTCAAAAATTTATCTTCCAAAATCTGGCAGTAAGTTTTGGGAGTTCATGTTTAGTCTCCTATCCTGAAAAGTCTGACTTGCAGAGATGGACTAAAATGAACTCCCAAAACTTATTGCCAGATTTTAGAAGATAAATTCTTGAATCAGAGGTACAAGAGGATGTGATGCTTGTCCTTCAAGAGTCACTCTCAACTTATCTGTCTCTAAAGTATATAAAAAAACTGTCTTCATGTATTTCACAAGACGTCAGCTTGTTATTCTTATTAAGTCAGGGGCATTTTTTAGGATTTTTTACCAAGCAAAGTCTCTGAGAACCTGACACATTGCACTTCTGAAGACTCCAGGTAGGTTGCAGTTCTGGAAAATGGTGGCGCTGGAGAACTGGAAACGGTTCCTGATGGTGTCACACCTAATTCTTCACCTTAATTCCTAATTCTTTTGCAGTTAACATGCATCTTTTCTTCTCCACCTGTTTTTTCTGACCATGCAGACTCAAGAAGCATTTCACTGTCCAATGGTCAAGCCTTAACTTTGCAAATTCTTGTAATGCATTAGTATTGCATTCTTCTCATGGGCATTTAATAATTTGGACTTTTCAGTCTGGGTTAAATCTCTTTTTTGGCTCATTTTAGCTGTAAACGAAAACATGCCTAATAATTCTGCACACCTGAATATAAGGAGTTTTTCACTTCCAGCCTTCACGGACAATTATATATCACTTACAAATGATTAAATACAAAATTAATAGTAGTTATTAAGACTGATGTGGTTTGGAATTGGTAAAATGTGTTTGGAAAAAAAAATATGACCAGAATATCAACATGCCTAATAATTCTACACACAGTGTATACATTGTATTAAAGGTATAGTTCACTCAAAAATGAAAATTCTGTCATCATTTATTCACCCTTACGTTGTTCCAAACGTTGGTAACTAGACAGTTGATGGGCCCCAATGATTTCCATAGTATTTTTTTTTTCCTTTAATGGCCACTATGAACTGTTTGGTTATCTACATTCTTCAAAAAATCTTTTTTTGTCTCCAGCAGAAGAAAGAAATTCATACAGGTTTGGAAAAACATAAGGGTGATGAAGGGTAAATGATAAATGTGAAATTCATAGTTCTGTCTATGGACATCTTTTTTTTTTTTTTTTTTTTCTCTTTCTGTATATTTTTATTACCACTGTTATTTATAATTTATTGTATATTCTTTTTTAATATTAGTGTTTATTATTACCTTAACTTTATGTATGTCTACGCTATGTTTGTATTTTCTGTACTGGAAGACCAATTCCTTGTGTGTGAACACACTTGGCAATAAAGCTCTTTCTGATTCTGATTCTGATTCTTCTGATTCTGATGATGCCAGAACTTTCATTTTGGGGTGAACGTTCCCTTTAAGAAAATTATGTAAAATCAAATTAAGTAAAACCACTACATTTAGTAAAATCAAAACATCTCACATATCACAAAAAGTCAGTGAATTCATACCAGAAGTGACAGTGCAATGTAGCAGAAAAAGGACAATCCTCCTCCAAATTGGCAGTGATCAGCTGGATCCTTGGTGAATCTGTAGTGGGTGGGCCCGACGAGTCCTTAAAAAAAACATTTATTTTTTTACCATTCCTTTAAACATTCTTAAACAAAAAATATTTAAATTGTATTGAAATTTGCCATTTAGGCAACATAAACATATTGTCAGCTTTGAAACTGTTAGTTATGATCGAAACATGAGCTTAATGCATAACAATCCCATCAGAAAAATGTAAATTCCCAAAAGAAAGACAAAGAGGATTCACAAACAAATGGACTCTTCCTATATATATATCTTTGCAAGGTAAATACAACTGTATCTTAAAAAAGCCAATTTGTACACCACAATTAAATCTAATATAATATAATTTTACCTGCAGTTGCATTTATCCTGATATGATACATCTGAAGGCTGTGATGTTCTCCAGTGAATGAAATAAAGGACTGAAGATGATGACAAGATCTATTTCCCTTTCTTTGTGCCACCTCAGAAAAAGAAAGACAACAGGGAAAAAAAGTTAATCAGATTTTCTATCACCAGTGGAGGAAATGTCTTACAAAGGTACTTATTACCTTTGTCTTATTACCTTTGACCTTATTACCTTTGAATGATATTACCTATCATTCATTACAAGATGGCGGCGCGTGCACACGCTGCGGCTTCTCTCTCTCCCGACAAAACGGTGTTTTCGTGTTTTTCGTCCTGTAAGTCGCAGTGTTTTTGTACGTCTTCGTCGCGTTTATCTGTCTTTAAGCGCGTGTATAGCCGAACATTTTTGCTCAACATCGGCAGGAACAAACTTTTTAAGTTAAACTCCGCGGACGCCGAAGAGCTGAATGGTCTGAGTCTGCTCCGGAGGCCTACTCAATCACCGACCCCCACTCCTGCACCTCGCCCACAATGGAGGCGCCTCAAACGGCGTGAGAGGAAGCAGAAGAGGGGTAAGCGCGGAGGCATCCGAGCTAGGCTAGCGGCTAGCCCACACAAACCCGCTATCCCCTCCATCGTTCTGGCCAACGTACGCTCACTAGACAACAAACTGGACTACATCCGACTACTACGTTCATCTCAGAGGAATGTAAAGGACTGTTGTGTTTTTGTGTTCACGGAAACATGGCTCAGCGACAGTGTCCCGGACCGCGCCATTCAGCTCGACCAGCTAGCATGCTACCATGCTGACAGAGTTGTTGTCGCGGGAGGTAAGACCCGCGGTGGCGGACTTTGTATTTACATCAATGACGCCTGGTGCCGCGATGCTGTTGCGGTCTGCAAATACTGCTCACCAGTGTTGGAGTTTATGGTTATTAAGTGCCGGCCGTTCTATCTACCGAGGGAATATACAGCCATACTGCTGTGTGCTGTGTACATCCCTCCCTCCTCCAATGGCAACAACAGGAGTGAGGCACTGAATGAACTGTACCAGCACATCAGTGAGCAGCAGACAGCCCACCCTGATGCTTTTCTCATCGTGGCTGGGGATTTCAATCATGCAGACTTAAAGAGTGTGTTTCCCAAAATACAGCAACACATAGACTTTCCAACACGGGGAAATAACACACTGGACTTTGTTTACACCACCCAGAAAGGAGCTTACAAAGCTTTCCCCCTCCCCCACCTCGGCGCCTCGGACCACATCACTGTCATGCTAATGCCTGCTTACAGACCACTCGTTAAAGTCACCAAACCGGTTCGTAAGCAGATACAAGTGTGGCCGGAAGGGTCTTCAGAGGCTTTACAGGACTGCTTTGACACCACAGACTGGAGTATGTTTAAGCAGGCTGCCACCTACAATAACACCACCGACCTCCAGGAGTACGCAGAGACTGTTACAGCCTACATCAACAAATGCACTGAGGATGTAACAGTCACTAAAACCATCACTGTCCGTGCCAACCAAAAACCATGGATGACAGGGGAGGTCTACAGGCTGCTGAAAGCTCGCAACGTTGCCTTCAGAACTGGAGATGAGGCGAGCCTGAAGACGGCTAGGGCCAACCTGTCCCGTGGCATTAGAGAGGCTAAGAGACAGTACTCCAGGGGAATATCCCACCACTTCAAAGACAGCAGAGACACACGGAGCCTGTGGCGGGGCATACAGACCATCACAGATCACAAGCTCCCACCACAGACCTGTGACAGCACCATCTCCCTGCTGAACGAGCTGAACACCTTCTTCGCTCGCTTTGAAGTGCAAAACAGCACCACTGCACAAAAGACCCCACCCCCTCCTGGTGACCAGGTGATGACTCTGTCCCCAGACAATGTGAGGAGATCCCTCAGCAGGATCAACGCACGCAAAGCTCCGGGTCCTGACAACATTCCTGGTCGCGTACTGAGGGACTGTGCAGTGGAACTCACTGATGTCTTCACAGACATCTTCAATATTTCTCTCAACCAGGCCGTCGTCCCGACTTGTTTCAAAGCCACCACCATCATTCTGGTCCCAAAAAAGTCATCTCCCTCCTGCTTTAATGACTACCGTCCTGTTGCACTTACTCCCATCCTCATGAAGTGCTTTGAACGGCTAGTCATGCAACACATCAAGTCTGTCCTGCCCCCCTCCCTGGACCCCTTTCAGTTCGCGTATCGGCCCAACCGCTTGACTGATGACGCCATCTCCACTGCACTCCACTCAGCACTCACACATCTGGACAAAAAAGACTCATACGTCCGAATGCTGTTCATAGACTTCAGTTCAGCATTTAACACCATAATCCCCCAACAGCTCACACAAAAACTGGTCCAGCTGGGGCTCAACACCTCACTGTGTAACTGGCTGTTGGACTTCCTCACCGGAAGACCACAAGCAGTACGGGTCGGCAGTAACACTTCCAGCACCATCATTCTTAACACGGGGGCCCCTCAGGGATGTGTGCTGAGCCCCCTCCTCTTCACTCTGCTGACCCACGACTGCACACCATCACACAGCTCCAACCTCTTCATCAAGTTTGCGGACGACACGACGGTGGTGGGTCTCATTAAGTCAAGTCAAGTCAAGTCACCTTTATTTATATACCGCCTTTAACAATACAGAATTGTGACAAGGCGGCTGTACAGTATTAGATAGGAAACAGTACATCAACAATGCCAAAGGCAACAGTAAACACTCACATTTTAGGTAAAGGTAGTTAATCAAAAACAATAAAATAAAATGCAATATTGTGTTGAGAGAAAGTGTCCCCAACTAAGCAAGCCAGAGGCGACAGCGGCAAGGAACCAAAACTCCATCGGTGACAAATGGAGAAAAAAACCTTGGGAGAAACCAGGCTCCGTCGGGGGGCCAGTTCTCCTCTGGCCAAAGGTCCCGTGGTCTTGTGCCGACAGCCGTCTAGGTGACGAGGTCTTCACTGTGGATCCGTCTCTGGGGCTCATCTAGTTGATGTGGACTCCGATGACATTCAGGGCTGTAGAGGTCGTCACTAGGTGCTGATCCACCATCTGGGCTGGGTTCGGACTGGATCCGGGGGACTGCAGTGACCATCTGATCTGGATACGGACTGGATCTGGTGGTTAATGTGACCTCGTTAATGTGACCTCGGGATAATCATTAGCAAAAGGGATGAGGCCGACTACAGAAGCGAGGTGAGCCGCCTGGCCGTGTGGTGCAGAGACAACAATCTCTCTCTGAACGTGGAGAAAACGAAGGAGATTGTTGTTGACTTCAGGACAGCGCACACTCAGCATGCTCCTCTGACCATCAACGGTGCGTCTGTGGAGAGAGTGAGTAGCACCAAGTTCCTGGGTGTGCACATCACTGAGGATCTCTCCTGGACGAACAACACCACTGCACTGGCTAAGAAATCACAGCAGCGTCTCTACTTCCTCCGCAAACTGAGAAGAGCAAGAGCACCAGCCCCCATCATGTACACCTTCTACAGAGGCACCATCGAGAGCATCCTGATGAGCTGCATCACTGTGTGGTTTGGAGCCTGCAATGCCTCCTGCCAAAAAACTCTCCAACGCATAGTGAAAGCAGCTGAGAGGATCATTGGTGTCCCTCTTCCCTCCCTCCAGGACATTTACAGCACCCGTCTCACCAAAAAAGCCCTCTGTATAGCAGCTGATCCCTCCCACCCTATGCAAAGCTTCTTCAGCCTGCTGCCATCAGGGAGGAGACTGCGGAGTCTCCAGGCCAGGACAAGCAGACTGAAGGACAGCTTCTTCCATCAGGCCGTCAGGAAGCTAAACTCTCTCCCGGCTCTGCCTCCACTCCCCTCTTCTGCCCCACAGACTTCCTGTACTGTGACACCCATCAGGCCGTCAGGAAGCTAAACTCTCTCCCAGCTCTGCCCCCACTCCCCTCTCCTGCCCCACGATATTCCTGAACTGGGACACACACACACACACACACACACACACACACACACACACTCACAAACACTCACGCACTTACACTTACACTCACACACACACACCCCCCCCACCGACCGGCACCAGTCACTTTGTGTAGTATTGGTGCTCTGCTAACTACCTCATACTACTCAATTACTACCCCCAGACTACCTCTAAAGACTGTCACTTTATTACATAAGCTCTTTTTGCACAATATTTTTATATATTCTATATATTATATGTATAATCGTATTTATTTGCATCTTTAAAATTGTACTTTTTGTATTTAATGTTACGTGTATGCACCTAGGGTCTGAGAGTAACGCAATTTCAATTCTCTGTATGTCTGGCACATATGGCAAAATTGACAATAAAGTTGACTTTGACTTTGACTTTGACTTATTATGATTATAATCATAGTTCAGGTCTGGAAACAGTGGTTAAAACTGACTAACATTTTACTGTAGTCTCTGTATTGGGTGTCTGTTTTCCCTGAAAAACGTGTGCTTGATCTAAAAATGTGAACCAGTATCTTATCATTAGAAGTTACCAGTATTTGAAGAGGTGAAGTAAGAAAAAAATAAAAATAAAATAAAATACTCAGAAACGGTCATCTACACAAACATTACACTCTCATACAACACTCTCAACTCTCCTATATATTCCAGTGTTTTTGAGTGTAAATTGCAGTTTAATCATTCACTTCACTTATTCCAGTGCTCCTTTACTTCTCATGAGTTTGAGTTTTAAACTAAACATTAATACACACAAACACACAACAACTTCAAACACTAATTTACATTGAAATATGTGCTAATATACCCAGCGGGCTAATATGCTAATCGCGATTAGCCTCTCCCTTTTTCCTCTCACTCACATTCATTAATTATGGGCACAAATCATAACTTTATGATGGTTTGACTGAAAAATGTTTTGTTACCTGACATCGCCATATGTTTTCGGGATCTCACACATCCAGTCTGCCCCTTCCTCTGTGTTCACATTCCATCTTCTGTTCTCCGTTGACATGTCACAGTTCAAATTAGTTTACAATGAATTTAACAGGCACTGAGCGAGCGAGTAATCTTGATCAGTAGCAGGCATATAACCAAACTGATTAGTATATTTTCAAACTGCACGAGCAAAAAGGCGCGCGAGGCTGTCATTGGCCAGTTTTGTGAATGATGTCACTACCCGATCCATACCTGAAACACGATTTGTACTGCGCATGTGCGGAAACACAAGTTTTGCTCTGCGCATGTGCACGCTTGCTGCCACTTCCTGTCACCGCCAAATTTTTACGACGATATGGATTATTTTGCATTTTACACAAAGCTTCACAGGTTTCTCTTAAAAGGAGAAATTCCTGACAGTTCTACCAGTCGTCGGAAGGTGAGACGGGTGTCTCCGAATTTTATCATCAAAGGCAAGTATAAATATGAGACATTTCAAAATAAAAAAGATAATTGACTGTCTGGTACAGCCTGGGCCATGTACTTTATTAATTACAAATGTTATTTAAAATACCAAGCTACGTTATTGTGCGTGTTCAGGTCCTGTATTTTGTAGGGATGTGCCAAACGAGGCTTTTGAAGCAGTGAGGCTTTTACAACAAAGTGCGTTGATGCTTCGAAGCTTTTGATACAGTTCTCTACTACGCCATCTGCTGGTCAATAAAAATTCTTACACAGAATGTGTCATTTAGATGTTTTGTTCATTGGGGTGTTATTGTAAGGTTTATTTGTGAATTTTATAAGCATATATGTCATTAGCAAGGTGGCGTGTGTGTGCAGCCATAGAGTTTCCAAAATGTATTGTATTTTGCACAACAAAGGCTTTATGTTCTTTATTTTTTACTTGCATCAAACTTCTGTCTTTTCACCTAAAAAATAGTGTTTAATACGGCAATAGATTAAACTAACGTAATTTTTCATTGCACCATTTTTGTGTCTTCTTTACAATAGAACACAGACAACATACACATTGTTAAAAAATGCACAAATACAAATGCAATTATTATATATATATATATATATATATATATATATATATATATATATATATATATATATATATATATATATATATATATATATGTTTGTGCTTGAGGAAGGACTTTTGTCCTTTTATTTTTTAATTTTCATTCAGACAATAGACATTCAATCACACGTCATTGTTTTTTAATAGTAGTACTTTAAGTAACAACGATACACCACAAAAAAAAAACTACATACAAATGCATGATGACCGATAAAGTTATAACACTGCACTAAATGACTAACGGGTATGGGATAGCGCAATCGATACGCTTTGTATTTTAGCCTAGCGTGACGTGTCAGTGAGGTAAACGAAGCTTCGTTTTCAAAGATCACGTGACAGCCTCATTTCGAGCAATGCTTCGGAACACTGTGTCGGAACACTAGTGTGTCGAAAACTCGAAACGTGTGTCGACACTAGGTGTCGATCTACCCATCCCTAGTATTTTGATATTAATATAGAGTGACAGTAATCCCTTACGAAAAGTAACCATGGTATTGTAGTAAAAGTGTATGTGTAGTAACCATGTCTTTTTATACACCATAAAAATATGGTTAAACTGTAGTTAGTGTATATATAGTATAGTATAGTTACTAAGGTTCATGTGTGGTTAATTATGGTTAATTTGTGGTTACAATGGTTTAACTATAGTAACCATGTTTCTTTTGTTTTGTTTTGTTTTATTTGTAGTAAAACTGTGGTTTGTTTTTGTAATGTAGTTTAATCTGTCAGATATCAGGTAGTAATTTGATCTTTTTCTTTTTACTTTGAATTGCAACATCTGACTTTTTCTTTTTTCCTGTTAAAATAGATGACAGACTCTTCTATGTTGGCCCCAGTAGGCAGTACATGAGGCTAGTTGTCCTGTCAGAGGAGGAGAAGAGGTCTGTTCTTACGGAGTGCCACAATAACCCTGGGACGGGAAATCACTGTGGCGTCAGAGGCACTCAAAATAGGGTTATTGCCGCTTACTACTGGCCTACAATCATCCAGGATGTGAAAGAATGGGTACTGTACTACAACAGTGGTTCTCAAACTTTTTATACCAAGTACCACCTCAGAAGATAGTTGGCTCTCCAACATTAAAATACAGTAGGCCTAACTATTCAACTACCCCTCTGCACAGTTAAAAAATGAGACAGTTTTTTTCTTGATTAGAATATCTGTTGTTGCCAGCCACTTTAACATTGTAAATACAATTTGAACATTAACATTGCATAGTGCTTACAAGCAGGTAAATAAAAAAAACTTAAATAAAGATTAAATTAAAATGTGTTTTGGTCCTAAAAGTTAAATAAAAACCGGACTGTACATAAATGTTAAAAAAAAAAAAAAAAAAAAAAAAAAACTTTACTCAAATAAAGATTAAATGTATTCTGCCCTACAAAGGCAAAAGACATTGCTAGAGTGTGAAACTGAGAAAAATTAATTGTAGGTAAGAAATTTGGCAAATAAATATTTTAGTAATGAAAATTATTTACATTAAAAAATTGTGAGCTCAAACTTGATTTTTAACCCTATGTTTAAGTTACTGTACTCTGTCTTTGCAGTGTCTGCAAAAAGTGAGCAGTCTCACCAAGGCAAAAGGCAGTAATTTCCTTTGCATACCACTAGAGGGAGCCTGAGTACCAATGCTTTGCTATGCTCAGTAATGTAAGAGAATGCTAGACATGGCATAATTGCATTTATATTGACTTGAATTAAATAGCCGAACCTAAAATAACGACTTGTGGATTTATGTGAATGCCAGCAAGCAGGAATGGTCAGAATGCTTGTGGATTGATTTTATTGGGTTACAAGAAAAGGTAAGATATGGATTTAATTGCAAACTGTTAGTAGCCTACTGATTTTATAACTGATCATGCTACATGCTACGGCATTCGATTCCAACTTGAAGTGGCAGTCTGCTGAATTATCTGCATTATAACAAGGAAAAAACAAAACAAACAAACAAAAATCTTTAAAGATTTTTCACGATTACATGATGTTGCCAAAATATCTCTTTACAGTGCGTTACTATATGGAGCTGTTTGGCCGATCGCTATCTATCTAATTAATTTGTCTAATGCTTCAGTGACAGATCAGATGTATGAAAGTATGCAAGTTACTCCATTATTAAAACACAGCAGACTTTAATGGACAGTAAAACAAAAGGAAAAACACTGTATAACTCCAAGCTGGCACCGTAACTTCATATTGGTGCACTGCGAAACAAAGGAATAATGCCGTAACTCAATTTGAGTGTTCCAAACAAAGTGAAAGAGTGGTAACTGGTGTTTACGGTGGTTTCTTCAGGGGGTTTTGAAGTTACAGTTAAGACAATCAATTATTTTCTCAGAAAAACAACTAAATTGACTCAAGATACTTATATACATGATAAAAGATGTCTTGAATGTGCCAAAAATATCAATAACTCATTTTTGACCAAAATCGACGTTACGGTCTTTTGCCTTTGCCACGGCAGTATTGTGTTTTGACATTAATTTATATTTAATTTAGTGGTACTCACAGCACAATTGTACTACAATATAAGTATCTTAACTTACTGTATCTACTTTTGTCACCTCTGATTGTTAGATACCTCCTTGAATTAGAAGTTATATTTATTGTCATCACCAGCTTGTATCAACTGAATATTTTTCTGGACATTTTCTGTTGCCTTTTAGGTCAGATCCTGTCACCGCTGCCAGTTAAATGACCCCATCAAGACAGTTGTGCCAGTCCTGCATTCCATCAACAGCTTACAATGTTTTAGCAAACTGATAAGACTCCACAAGCTAGTATCAATCTTGTGTACAGTTTTACCGGCATTTGGTTGATGCTAATTTTGTTTAACACCATGTCTTCTTGTTTGACGCAACAAGAAGTTTATCCTTACTATGACTGACCTGTACACCAAGTGGGTGATTGCAGAACCTATGCAATCTAAGACAGCAGCTGAGGTGTCTGCAGTTATAACCACAAAGTTATACATGTTCGGCATGGTTAGGAAAATCATTACAGACCAACTCCCAGACCAACTGGGAGTGACGAACTCCTTGTTCGTCTGCAAGGTGAAGTTTTGTAAATGTGAAATTATGTTTTTCCCTCTACTCTTGGCTCAACATATGTGACCCTTTTAGATTTTTCAATTTAAAAAATGTACCCCTATGACTGATTTTGTGGTCCAAGGTCCCATCTAAATAGTTGTCTATAGTTACTCCAGTCTTGCAAATTTAACTTATGATCCCTCTGCAGCTCAACGACAGCATTTTTAGTATGCTTAAAATTAAACATGCTGTCTCCAGTGCTTACCATCCCCAAACCAATGGGCAGGTAACTCTTTGGATACCAGTTCAGTAAGTAAAGATTGTGGCCTTATGGTTATTCATCAACTTTATTAATGTATTGATATGTACAGGACGAACAAACAAATCAGAATATCAAGCGTACTCTCAGGAAGTATGTGAACGACAACCACAATGACTGGGACCTCCACCTTCCTGCTGTGGTGTATGGAATCAACACTGCAAAGCAGGTTTTGTCTTAACATGCTTACTTATTATATTTATAATATCTGTAGTCAGTTGTCAATGGTAAAACTGAATTGGTGAATTTATTTAATGTAAAGAGTGGAGTTTTTCCCTTTAATACAAATATATCAGTTAATGGGACGCTTCCCAGAGTCAATAAGATGAAACTTCTCAATGAAATGGTTTGTATTGCAATAATAAAGGTAAATGAAGTAGTGAATCAAAATTATACCTAGGCATAGGCTGATCTATGTATATTTTTTCTATGATTTTACTTTATCACTCTCTAGTTATAGAAGCAATTGAACCTTCATGTGAAGTCACTTTCCCTCACTCACTGTTACATTGTAATGATTAAACCTTGTTCCATCTTATTGTTCTATCTTGGCTGGACTGAAACTCCATTGATTTGTTGGTTTTAAAAAATCCCATCAAGAGAACAGAGAGTTCTGTATGGGTTTTCAATGAGTTTTAATTATGGGTACTGTTCTTTATTTGTAGGTTCTTCACAACATAAAGAAAGCACAGAGCATGCAACAAAAGACATTCCAAAATCGCAAACGCAAGTTTGTGCGAGTATGTTCATTTCAGGCCGGAGATGATGTTCTGCTCTCAAGGGATCCCAAGAGACAACGAACAGGAGACACATTTACAAGTCAGCACCAAGGACCATATACTGTTGCCAGTATCTCTTCCAAGGGGGTCGCCACTATTGTGAAAGGGTCAACTTGTCAGAAGGTCAGTGTGTCAAGACTGAGGACATACTACAGATTGAAAAGTAAGTGTTTGATAAAATCTGTATAGAACAGTTTGAAATTAAATGCTAGATTCAGAAATATTGCATTTTTTTTTAATTTTGTAATTCCTGTTGTTACTAATGGACTACATGTACGTTGTCCATTAACAATCTGAAGAAAATTTTTGTTTGTATGTGAGGACCAAATGTCCACATACTTTTCTCAGGAATGACAAACGTGAGTGTAAATTGTAATGTTCTGTGAATCTTTATGATTGGCAGTGATGACTAGCAATGGTTGAAACAAAACGTCTGAGAAGCTAATGTCAAAACAGCATTAAGTGATTCAGAGTAAATTCAGAGTAACAAAACTACAGCAGCAAAAAGTATGTGTTGGCTGAATATATTGAGTAGCTTCTACAGTTAAAGATAAAACTTTTAAAATGTAGTTTTGTAGTATTTAATTGTATACCGTTAATAAAGAACTTAATTTGATGTTAACTAGTTAAGGATTTCAATAAAAAAAAGGATATAATTTATTTTATAAAAAAACATGAGACTTTGTGATTTCCTGCATTTGTGCATTTGCTTTAGGCTTACTTAACTACACTAAAATACTGAAAATTCTTATAATAGTGTATATATATATGTATGTGTATCTGATGAGAACTGCCTGGAAGAAGCAAATCATTCCATCTGAGTGGCAAAGAGCGGTAGCAGTCTTCATCCCCAAGGAAACAAACTCCAAAGACATTAGCCAGTTCCGAAGCATTGCTCTACTGAATGTAGAAGGAAAGATCTGCTTCTCAGTGTTAGCCAGGAGGATGACCAACTACCTGCTCGAAAACGGCTATGTTGACACTAACTGCCAAAAGGCAGGAGTTCCAGGTTTCCCAGGATGTGTGGAGCACTCCACTATGATCTGGGACCAGATCCAGAAGGCCAAGCGGGAGAAGAACGACCTGCATGTCATTTGGCTTGACCTTGCCAATGCAAACGGATCAGTACCACACCAGCTGGTCAACTATGCCACGGAATTCTTCCACATGCCCATCTGCGTCAAGAACCTAGTAGCACAGTACTTTAGTAACCTGCAGATGTGTTTTTCCCTCCAGGATTTCACCACCGGGTGGCAGCGGCTCGAAGTAGGAATTGCGATGGGGTGTACCATCTCTCCAATACTGTTCGTAGCAGCCTTTGAGATAATCCTCATTGGGGCAAGGCAAATGGTTGGGGGGATTAAACTCCCAACTGGTAAGAGGCTTCCCCCACTGAGGAGTTACATGGATGATGTCACCAGCCTCCTTCAGACAGCAGCATGTACATCAAGACTGCTGAAGAGAATGGACGAATTGATGTCATGGGCAAGAATGAAGATCAAGCCCTCCAAATCTCGGAGCTTGTCCCTCAGGAGAGGAGTCAGAAATGACAATACCATCTTTGTCGTCGGAGGAGAAAAAATCCCACTCCTATCAGAGCAACCCATCAAAAGCCTGGGGAGGCAGTACACAGCAGATCTATCTGACAAACAGATGGGGAAAACTGTCATGAAGCAGCTTTCTGACGGACTGGCAAGGATCGACCAAAGCCAACTCCCTGGGAAATTTAAGGTCTGGTGCTATCAGTTCACACTCTACAGGAGGATAATGTGGCCCCTGAAAATGAGTGAGATTCCCTCATCAACCGTAAGTAAGATGGATGGAAAAGCCAACTCATTCATCCGAAAGTGGTTGGGGCTGCCACGGTGCCTATCCGAAACCGGCCTCTTTGGTAAAAACATGCTGCAGCCGCGACTTCAGTCCATACAGTTGGGCTATATGCAAGAAAAGACCAGGTTGGTTCTCGAGCTGAGGGAGTCCACAGACGAGTCAGTAAGGAACACAAATGCCAAGCTTCCTACGGGCCGTAAGTGGAATGCCCAAACCGAGGTCGATCAAGCTGTTAGTTGGCTACAACACCAGGAGATTATGGGTAGAGTTCAGGCAGGAAGAGTAGGGCTAGGATGGGGAGCGATGCCACGCTTTTGGTCCAAGGCCAATCGCAAGCAAAGGAAGGAGATGGTGGTAGCAGAGGTGACGAGGATGGAGGAGGATCGCTACAAAATCAAGGCCGTGTCACAGGGTCGACAAGGAAGCTGGACAACCTGAGAGGGAATCATGAATCGGAACATCAGTTGGTCAGACGTGTGGAAGATCCCACAGGCAAGACTTAGCTTCCTCATTCGTTCAACCTACGACACGCTTCCCTGCCCTAGGAACCTCCACCAGTGGTTTGGGAGTGAAGAATCCTGTGCACTCTGCAATGCCCCCAATGCAAGTCTCCAGCACATCTTGTCAGGCTGCAAGATCGCTCTCTCACAGGGACGTTACGGATGGCGCCACGACCAGGTCCTGAGAAAGCTAGCCGAAGTACTGGAGGAATGTCGACAGGATAGCAAACAACCACCATCAGCAGAAGACCCCACCATCTTTGCGTCGGAAGGAGGGGTAAGGAGAAGCACTAGGTCAAGAGAAACAGCAAGGCTCTTCTCCTCTAACCAGGAGTGGAACATGAGGGTTGACCTGGACAGGCAGCTCCGGTTCCCCACGGAGATAACCACCACATCTCTCCGGCCAGACATAGTGGTGTGGTCAACCAAGGCAAGATCGGTGCACCTTATTGAGCTCACTGTACCACTGGAGGAGGGGATTGAGGCTGCCTTCGAACGGAAGAAGGCTAAGTACTCAGAGCTCGCTGTTGAGTGCCGGGAGGCTGGCTGGAAGACTACCAGCTACCCAGTGGAGGTCGGATGCCGAGGCTTCCTTGGGTTGTCAACCATGCGCCTCTTGAGGGAAGCAGGAGTGACCGGAGGGAAGCTAAGGAGGGCAACAAAGGATCTGGCAGAGGAGGCAGAGAAAGGTAGCTTTTGGCTCTGGCTGAGGAGGAAAGATAGGTGTTGGGGGAAGACCACCTAACCCCAGACAACAGTTGCAGGGAGAACAGCTATCAGCTACAGGGGGTGACAGGGAGACGTCCCTGTCACTGCTCCGCCACCAGGAGACGTTCCAGAATTAAAGGAGCGAAACGTTGGTGAATGGTGGTTTCTGGCTGATGACCCTGCAGCTGACCAATGGGCACTGGAGGAGGTGCGACAGGCAGCAATGCCCAGCAGGTGGTAACATCTTCCTGTGCAATTACTACATATATAATTTTTTATTTTGTATTTTTTTTAAATGAATCCTAAAACAAGAAAAAAAAAAAAAACCTAGGCAGTTGAAATTACAACTGAGCTAATGAGTGATCATCTTCTGTCATTTTCATCTTTAAAAGTCTTAAGTTTTTTGGGAGACACATTTTTGGCATTTTTTTAATGTCATCTTCATGAATGAAAAGTGAATCTTTCAAGTAAATTTAATTTCACAGCTGAAGATTTAAGAAATAAAGGCTTTAAAATATCATAAATGTTTAATATGTGTTCGTGACTATGAAGGCAGGTTATCGATTATCGAGAATACCATTACAATGTTTACAAGATAACATTGCTAGCTAGATAACATTAGCCTAAACAGTTACGATAATCTGTATTTGTCAGCATTTAAATATACATTTATGTGTCTAGGTACTCTTTTGGGATTACCAGGTTCAGCATATAAAAATATGTGTTAAATGTTGTTAAATAACATGAAGATGTAAATTAATGCCACAGTCATTAGTTGCTGTGATTGCAATTATTTAGTTTCTCTGTTTCTGACAAGAACGAGGAAGGAGAGGTTTCTGTGAGGGTCTGCCTAAGAGTTTCTACCTGTATACCATGACATCAAATTACGTAATACTGGAAGTTTTTGATCTGGCTTATCTATATGCAGAAGTTCTAAAGAACGCCCTGTGCATATGATGTTTGTGTATCCAGGGCAGAGTTAGCCAAGTTCTGGTCTAAGACTCCTAAATAGATATTTTGCCAATGTTTTGTGTTACAAATGATGTACGAAAAGTAATGGATTAATTTATGACGAGTGCACCTCAAAAATCTACATCCTAACAGAAGTTCTGACCTTTGTCACAAAACGATTTTCTTCATTGCCTTTTTTTCCCTATGACGCTTTAGAAATCATAAGAAAGTATATATCAATTGTAAACCTAAATTCTCAAAATTCATCCTTTGAAAGCCATTATAAAATCAGACATTGCATTACCATGGAAAATGCATATCAAAATCATATTAAAAATGTTTGTTCATGAATGGAAAGTGCATTGGAAAGTGGAAAATGCATTTTCAAGTCTATGTTCAAAAATGGGAGTGACAGTTAAAGGGTTAATTTACTGCACAAAAAAACAAATTTCTAGATAATGCATAATATTACATATGGCAGCTTTCACAGGAATGTAATCGTTCTGCAATTAATTTCAGATCGGAAATGCCTGTCTCAGGATTGTGGAAGAAGCTGCGCAAAGACATGTATTTTATACTATTATATCTTCTTTAAAAGTATTTATTTAGAAGTATGCATGTTTAATAACTTATGTTCTTTCCATAAGGGAAAAAATGTTCACATTGTGGACCTCTATGCTGTTCCCACCTGGAAAGACAAAGATGTGGACCCAATACATTGTTTGCCTGTAAGTTTTTTTTTTTGTTTTTTTGTTTTTTTTTTATATTTTATATTTATTTATTTTTTGCTGTCATGTACTCATCAACAGAGAAAGAGCTCTAGTGGGAACAGGCACAAATGTGTTTGTTTTTGTTTTTTTTGTGCATGCGTATTATTTTGTCACAATACTATTAGGAAAACGTGAGGTCCAAGGATGTCATACTATTTCCAGCTTGGAGCAGGCAGGCGGATGAAGCTGATCACTATCTGCTCTGTGTTGAGTTTCTTTTTCTAATCTTTCTAGCTGTGTTATATTTAAATTCAACAGGTAGGGTTAGGGAGTTCGATTTTTGTGGATATTAACAAAATATCCATTGATTGTAGGCTTTGTTTGTAGCTAAGAGGGAGATACTTTTTCTTGATTCTCTTCGCCCTGATGGTTTTGGAGATGAGACTTACAGAACCATATTTAGGTTGAGATAATTCATTTACTGGCCTTGTTCCAGGCGTGTTATTTGGTTACAACTTCCAAAAGGAGCCTTGTTCAGGCTTCAAGTTCGTATAAGAGCCTTTGTTCTCAGGCTTTAAAAGTTCATCAAAGAGCCTCAATCTCAAGGTACAGAACAGATTTAATTACACATGTATTTTGTGTTTTCTTTGGAATTCCAGACACATTGCAACTTTTATTGACCCAGGAGCCTAGACTGAAAAATTAGGAAGAGACCTTGAGGTATGTTTAAACTGATGAAATTGTGCAATGCTAATTTAAACTTCATCCTCTCCTCCCATAAATCTTTCCATAAAATACTTCAAATTGGATTTTTATGGTTACTGCCGTTAGAGGGTCTTATAATAGCAGCGGTTCCTGATCCCAGTCCGTGCAGTTCGCCAGTGGTGGTGCATTCAGTTGATGGAGAGGTTTTGCCTAGAAGGGTATGACAGACTCTACAGATAAAATTTCAGTATCTCACCTGTATTAAGTCACTGTTGGCAAGATGATACTAGAAAGGTGTTATACAAATGTGACCCTGGACCACAAAACCAGTCTTAAGTCGCTGGGGTATATTTGTAGCAATAGCCAACAATACATTGTATGGGTCAAAATTATAGATTTTTCTTTTATGGCAAAAATCATTAGGAAATTAAGTAAAGATCATGTTCCATTAAGATTTTTGTAAAATCCCTACTGTAAATATATCAAAACTTAATTTTTGACTAGTAATATACATTAAGAACTTTATTTGGAAAACTTTACAGGTGATTTTCTCATTTTTTTTTTTTTTTCTTTTTTGTACCCTCAGATTCCAGATATTAAAATAGTTGTATCTCGACCAAATATTGTCCTATCCTAACAAACCATACATCAATGAAAAGTGTATTTATTCAGCTTTCAGATGATGTATAAATCAAATAGAGTGTATACATTTACATATTTTACTAAGGCATGGACAGAGGTTTGCTCACTGGACAGAAGACACATCCCAGCTCCTTCAGGGAACCCTTGAGCCAGTTTTTAGAGTGTCAAAATCCACCACCAGACAGTCAACCAGCAGAAGAGTTGTGGTTGAAGAGGACACTGATAAAGTAAATGATTTTAGTGGTCATATATCAAGCGGTTGGAATGCAAGCTGGATAAATAGTTTAATTTGTTTGTGCCATTATTTATATTATATTATATTGTTCACCAGCTTAATACTCTTCACCAGGTGCAACAGCCAACCATTGTAAGAGACCTTCATAAAGCTTGGTACTGGGTAAACGATCACAGAGACTTATTCCGTGGTGAGGTGACAGAGCCTGCTTTTCTACAGATGAACAGTGAAGATCAACAAAATGCGCTCAGGAAGGCCCAGGGGAGTGAATTCCCTGAGGCAAAGGATGCCTTTTTGTTTATATTTACAGTATAAACAAGTCTCAATGTGACATGGAAACATTTTTGTCATACTGTGTCGATGAACAAGGCCTGAAGGTCAATGCCATGTTCCTCAGTCAGAAATTGTAGTAGACGAATGAGTGGGTGAGAGAGAAAGACTGAGGGAGGGAAGGAATGAATTAATGAAGAATGGAAGCAGTGAATTCATTGAGTAAATACATGAACATTGTTTTTTTTTTTTTTTTTTTTTCAGATGACATTTGTTAAAGTATGCTGAAATAAGTAGAACAGTTAAGTAGAACATGCATGAAGGATGGAAGGAATTAATTCATTTATGAATAAATAAATTGAATGAATAAATAAGTATCTTGTGTGTTTCCTAAATGCAGATATTTTTATAAAGCATGCTGAATTAAGTAGAACATATCTTTAGAAAACTAAAACATTTATATACACGTCTGGATTACCCAAATAGGTCTGGCAAATGTAAACTTTAAATTTTATTTATATATTCAATTTTATATAATCAATTTTATTGTGCCAATTTAATAAATTACTCAATTTAATCAATATAATTTAATTGATATACTTTACCAAAAAACGTGTATTTATATCACTAATTATACTATTATTAAGGTTAATTAGTATTAAGACAACAGTATTATATATTTTTTTTTCTACAACATTTTACAATTTATCATTATTTTGTTTTTATTTAGTGTTGTATTTTAATTTATTTTATTTTAGTTATTATTTATTAATTTATTTTATGTTTAACTTACACTTTTTTTGTTTAAAATACACTATATATATATATATATTTTTTTTTTTTTAATTATTTATTGAGTCTGAATTTCTGAATTCTGAATTTTACAGTAGTCAGGAGGTGAACACAAAGAAAAGGAGATACAAAATTACAATGAATTAGGAAAAAATATATATAAATAAATAAATAATAGTAATAAAATAAAAAAGAAAGAAAATTACATAAAAACATGAAAATGTTTACATACATTAATACATTTAACAGCTTTCTTGTTTGTCAGATTGTAAATAGATTTTAGGTATTGCTTAACTTCTGATTTCAAAATAAGAACCAATGGTTTATAATCGCCATATATTTAGTTTTGCTGGCAAAGTTTAGTATACATAAATGCAAGTATGGCGATTTTATATATATATATATATATATATATATATATATATATATATATATATATATATATATATATATATATATGTATGTATATATATATGTATATATACGCGGAACTGCCGTAAAGTGTTTCGTCATACTCCAGACCGGAAGTGGACGCATTTCCGCACATGCGCAGTACAAATCGTGTTTCCGGTACGGATCGTGTAGTGACAAATGACAGTCAGATTAACCAATCTTGATGAAAGCAATCAGGTGAAACAACCAATAGAAATTGTTTCAGAGTGGTAACGGAAAATAAACAGTTTCGGTCATGTGCTGACTAGACTGAAAAGAAAAGTCTGTACTGTTGGTCCAAAAAGAAAACTGAACACAAAACACAATATGCTAACTGAATGAAACAGCACTTTATTCTGAACCCCTGTATCATATGCTGCAAATACGATTTCTGGATATACATTGGATTTTTCCCATCAGAAACATAAATGTCCATTCTGTCTTTCTTCGCTTGGGCTATTTCATTATCTGTTACCAACCAACTGATTATAAAACTCTGGAGTACTTCTGTGGAATCAGGCAGCAGCTGTTGCTATGGGTTTTAGTTCTTCTACCAATCTCAAAGCCACTATAATCCCATTATTTTGATAGATAATTAGCCTTCTGTAACCCATTCTTCATATTGCACAGTGACCATTTTCTGGATATTTTGAACCATTTGCATAGATTTTGAAATAATTATATGGAGATAAGCATGTGCTTTGCAGGCCAATGCTGATGGCACATTGGGTCTAACTTGATTTGTATATTCCAGGGCTCTTCAACTCCTGACTCGTGAACTAGTCCTGAGAACTAAATGTACTGCTGAGTTTAGTTCTATCTCTAACCAAACACACCAAACAAGCTAATCACAGTGTTCAAAATGATTTGTGAATTAGAGTCAGGTGTGTTTAATTAGTGTTGAAATTAAAGTCTGCTGTACACTGGCCCTTCAGGACTGGAGTTGCGGACCAATAGCCTATTGACCTTATGTAGCTGCATCCCTTTTTAGTGCTACATTTGCTGTCTTCTGGTTGTATTTCCAAGGTGTTCTAACAGATTTATGAATAAACCTCTGATTTTAAAATCTTCCTGGTCTACTGACATTTGATAAGACATTTGCTTTAAACATTACAGTGTTTACAATAACTTTTGTTAACTCTACAATACATAAATCCACTTTACTAACTAAATAACAGAAATTCCATAGAAATATACAGAGCTACCGCACAAACGGAAGTTCAAAGACAATATTTTAAAGATGGTGATGCACTTCTTTCTCTGGAGAATAAGGTTAATACTGTACCCACATAGATACCACACCCACTGCCCACTCTGCACCCAGTACCTATATGTGTACTACCTAGGGCCCATACAGTCAGCCTATATGGGACTGATTATGTTTGCTCATGTCTTACCCAGAATGCTTATGTCTTACCCAAGAGGGTCCCCTATTTGGATGACCAGACATGGCACTACCCGGGGACACGTTCAGCACATGATTTCTAAATTGCCTAAAATAACCAGGTGTTGGTTGTTTTCACTGCGCTGATTGATTATTGTACGACATCAAAGTACCACAACAGCTATAGAGAGCAGAGCAGACGCTCCATCCTTTCGAACCTTTCTCGGAGTACTTTGTTGTCATGCAATGATCCATTGCCGCAGCACAAACAACCAACCTGGTTAATTTAAGCAATATAGAAATCCTGTGCAGAATGTGTCCCCGGAAAGTGGCGCGTTTGGTCACCCTACCACATATTAGTGATGGGAAGTTTGGGTCATTTTACTGACTCTCTCGTTTGATGTCCTTAATCAAAATGAATAAATCTTTACTTTTACCAACCAAATTCCCTGAAAACACCTACATATGCAATCTTGACCATATTCTAAATGAGGAAATTATTAAAATGCACCTAGACATAATTTGTAGGGAACATGAATAATTACTTTACCATCAGAGTCATTCATTCATTTGTCACATAACAGACGCAATAAACAGATCATTCACAAATGACCCATCACTACCCCATATGTATTTCCCCATTCCCAACCCATACAGTGATTACCCATGTGGGTACTGCCTTGAGCCCATGTAGCAAACCTATAAAGGACTGATTGTGTATGCCCATGTCTGACCCATATAGTTTGGCAAGAGGGCCCTACACGTCTTTTCTTCCTCAGGACCCATACAAAGATTACCTATGTGGGTACTACCTTGGGCCCATGTAGGCAGCCTATATGGGACTGATTGTGTCAGCCCATATTTTACCCATATGGTTTGACCAAGAGGGCCCCATATGTGTTTCCCCATTCAGTACCCATACAGAGGTAGCTTATGTGGGTACTACCTTGGGCCAGTGTAGGTAGCCTATATGGGACTGATTGTGTCTGCCCATGTTTTACCCATATGGTTTGACCAAGAGGGCCCCATATGTGTTTCCCCATTCTGAACCCATATATAGGTAGCCTTTGTGGGTACCGCCTTGGGCCAGTGCAGGCAGCCTATATGGGATTAATTGTGTTTGCCCATGTCTAACCCATTTGTTAAACCCACATGGGACCCATTTGTGTTGCTCATTTCAAGCCCAAGCACTCATTTCCCATTTGTGACGCAACTAGGTCCCACATAGGGAGCCCATCTGTTTTTGCCCATGTGGGACCAACTTAGCTGACCCAAGTGGGCCCCAGATAAGATGCCCATTTTGGGACCATGCCCACTTGGTACCCATGAAGACCCAGCAGAAACCATGTGGGGCCCACATACACATGTTGGCTGGGGTACAGAGCACAATTTAAGTATTTAATCGCTAAAAATATTATCCAGACTATCCTCCTGAACCACTTTGTGAAAGCGTGCATCATTCAAACACACCTCAACAGAAACACTGCTGTCGCAGTCTGTGACGAAGCAGGCGAGGACCAATGAGTGTTTGATTTTACTGCAGTAGTTAACTGAAGTGGTAAATTTTGAATTTGGACAAACAAATCAGTGCGGCCTTTGATGTTTATACGGTAGACTTGGAAGACTTGGATTACAACGCACAAATAAAACTGATTGATGTTATTATGTTGCGTTTTTGGTGTGTTTATGGTTCTATTTTTCAGTCACAGCATGTTGGAGAAAATGTCTTTTATGTCCCACGGCAAACAAAATATTTAATAAAAAATGGTTAAATAAGTTCAGAAATGTTATTAATTTTAAGGGTTCGTAGTCTTGTTGAAAATTGTATTCTTCGAAATGAGCTGACAGCAGAAATCACACAGAACCGATCAAAATGTTATTTTTTCATATTAAGTAAATGAGTAAACTTAATTTAATGCATTTGAAAACATATTGCCTTGGTATGACAACAAATATAATAAAAATGTTAATGCTGCGATTGCATTGCCTTAGATGCTGTAAATAAAAGTATATTTCAGTGTCTATGCGAACATTATAATGTTCGCATAGACACTGAAATATACGTTTGTTTAGTAACTGTCCATTTTGTAGAACCCCGTTTTACATAAAATAGATATGAATTATCATGAGATCATGTTGCTAAACTTTAATACTCACTTTGGTTTAGCAAAGTATGTTCACAATATTAGCTTAGTAATGGAACGTGTACATGTCTTTTTCAGAAAACTATTATTAAAATAACTTTCCATGATAGATAATTAATTTAGCAGACATAACGTTACTCACCACAGAAGGCTCTCAGCTGGTGAATAAATAAATAAATAAATAAATAAATAAATAAATAAAGCCTCAGTATGGATCAACGGATGCTGGGATGAACAGTTGGATCCCTCCCCTCCCGCTATTGGAGCGTACAGTATGCCGCCCAGGACCTTTGTGATTGGTTTAATACATTGTACATATCAAAAAAAAAATTTAAACGTTCTGTTAACGTCGAAAATGTCCTCTTTTTTTAACATTCTTATGTGACCATAGAATAACCAATATAGAACGTCCTCCTAAAGTCATATTGCGAACGTTATTATATGACTAAAACAGGACCATGTGAGAACGTTCTGTTAACGTCCCAAATGTTTTATAAATTTAATTAAAAATGTATAAAAATTAAACAATGAGAAAAAAATAAAAATAAAAATAAGGGAACGTTCTGTTAACGTCCCAAATGCCCTCTTTGTAATGTTGCAGTGTGACTACAGAATAACCAATACAGAACATCCTCCTAAAGTCATATTGTGAACGTTATTATATAACTAAAAGGGGACCATATGGAAACATTCTGTTAACGTCCTAAATGTTCTCTCTGTAACGTTGTTATGTGACCATAGAATAACTATTATAGAACGTCCTCCTAAAGTCATATTGCGAACGTTATTATATGACTAAAAGAGGACCATGTGAGAACGTTCTGTTAATGTCCCAAATGTCCTCTTTGTAACGTTCTTATGTGACCAAAAAATAACCAAAATGGAACATCCCCCTAAAGTTGTATAACGAACATTGAGCACCAGCACTTTCGTAACCAAAAGAGGACTTTTTAGGAACGTCTCTAATGTTCTGTAAAGGTTCGGGACATTCGTCACCTTTAGAGAACTTTTAGGGAACATTGCGCAAGGTTGCGAGAACGTCCCCTCCTATGTGGGCATGCGCAATGATGTCAAGTTAACCACTCAAATGAAGAAATAAAAATACTGAGTTTACTTAACTTTCTTATTTATGTTAACTGAACAAAAGTAAACATTGAGTTAACTTGCTTTTATGTGTAAACTCAACATTTTGCTTAAAAATGTGTCCACTTGACTTACATTTTTTAACTGAGTTAACAATTTGCAAGTTGGAGTGTAGTGTAGTTCCTCTGGATTACAATAATACAGTAATACTCTTATTTAATTTAATTAGAGGTAAATAAAAGCAACTGTGTAAGAATAGGCTTTTCTACTAATAAATATTTGTGAAAAGGAGACATTTTTAAGTAAGGCACAATAAAATCACATCTTTGTAAGGGGCGAAGCTCTACATTGAGTGAAACACATTGCATATACAGTTTCAAGGGACCCAGATGGAACACAAACCCACAAATCTCAGCTCCAAAGGCTGATGCCTCATCCAGTAGGCCACTGAATCTGTATAGCACATTCAACAAAATTGGTTCTAATGCATTAAAATAGTTCTTTCCAAATGTGACTCAAACACACAATCCTCAGCTCTTAAGTCTAATGCTTTTTCCAGTACACAACTAGACCTGTTATTCCATTGAATAGCAATAATTTAGTAGGCAATCGCCAAGAAGAGGAACATTTTAAACAACCCAGATGTGATTCCAACCTACAGTACTCAGCTCCAAAGTCTGATGCCTTTTCAACTGACCTATCGGTAATCCCCTCCCCTCGAACGCAGATGAGCCAATGTCAGTTGAGTATCAGTTGCCCGGGGAACAGAACTCGGACATTTTTAGGTTTCAGCACTATAGGGAAACATTGGAAGATCCGAAGCTTTCATCAGTTTGATGGTGTTTATGCTACAAAAATGGAAGAACAAAGTGCCTAGGGTAGGCTACTTGTAACACTGTTTTCAGGTATCCTAAGAGGATAGGCAATGAAATTGACAAAAATAACGCAAAAATAATTACCAGGGGAACCCCGCAGAAAAACGCGTATTTTACCCCCCAGAATGCTATTTTTACTGGGGGATCCCCCTGAAAAGCCATTGGGCTAGTTTTGAGTAGCAATTGGGTGGGTTTTGCTGTGAAAACCTGGCAACCCTGCAAGTGTGCATCAAGGGCGCATAATGGCCCCAAAGGGGCGCTCGCAAGCACCCTTCTGAACGCTAAAATGATGAATGGGACACCCAACGGTCTTGTGGCCTTACCAGACACGCACATGCGTTGGCCATTGTAAGTCCGTTAGACTGCAAGTGCACATGAAGTGTTCCATTTGGGACAGGGCCTTCGTTTGTTTGTCAGAGTGAGCAAGCGTAACTAAGGGGGGCGGGGCTTACCGATAGGTCAATTAGGCCACTGCCATGGGTGGATTGGCCATCTGGCAATTCTGGCAAATGCCAGAGGGGCCAGACCATTTTCTTTAATGTGGGCTGGTAAAGAATGAAATAATGTAAATGTACGTAGCCCATATTCGTCCATCGGCCCAGACAAATGACCTGCGTGGCCCACTTGATTCAAACATTCTAATTAATTTAGCATGCTCCGGCTCAGTGCAGCAGCTCAAAAGCACTCGTCAATGTCAAAATGTTTGAAATAGCCAATCAAAGTGTAGAAGGCGGGGTTTACTGTTCACAGAGCTGAGCTGCGCCCCACTTGAATGCGAGTTGAGGTAATGTAAGCAGCTAAACATGATGAGACAATTCAGCAATATTTGCTAACTGTTTACAATATAAAACAAATGTTAAACGACATACATATATTTTCAGGGATGCAAACTATTACTGGTCTTTTCAAATTTCTTAATGCCATTTACGTGATTCAGCCCAACATAGGATAAAAGTGAATGTTTGTAAATCTCTATCCAGGCTGTAGGTGTCTAAGAAGATGTTTAAAAAATAAAAACACATAAACCTAAAATATCATTCTCAAACTTAATCTAGAACATTGTAAATCTGAAGACTTTAACTTTCAAGTGCTGTGATTATGAAAGTGATTAGGCTTTAATAAAAAATATAATTTGCCATTTCACATGAATAATTACGTCATGAATTTTTATTTGTTTTCTGAAAGCAGGCTAAATTTCTATGGCCATAAATACAGTAAAAATAATAATATGAAAATTATACTTAAAATAATGGTTTTCTGTTAAAGCTATATAAAATGTAATTTATTTATGATTTATTTATAATGTAAATTATGTACGATTAAAGCAGAATTTTCAGCATTATTACTTCAGTCTTTTAACAATAAATGGGAAAAAAAAAAACAAAAAAAAAAAAACAGTTATACATACACCTAGGGTGTAACGAAGGGTCAGAGGCATGGGGATCCATTTGCAGCTTTATTTAAAAACCAAACTCAGTGTCAGATAGGCAGGGGTCAGAGACAACTTCAAGAACAACAGAGACAATCCAAAAGAGTAAGCCGTGGGTGAGCAATCGGTCGGGGCAGGCAGCAGGCAGAGTAAACAATCCAGAAAATGAAGCAATAGATCCAAAAGGCTGGCGGCAGGGAATCAGAGTTCTTAAACAGTCCAGGTCAAACGCAAATAATCAGAAACAAGGAAAACGCTCAGAAATGTAGCAACAGCAAACAAGACTTCGCGGAGAGTGAGAGTCCGGAAGCGGCATATAAAGGGTGGCTGAGTGGCATCACCTGAGCAGGTGATCAGACCCAGGTACGGGGTGTTATGGGAAATGGAGTCTGAATGAGTTAGTATTCAGGAGAGGGTGCCCTCCGGTGGCAATCGGAGGGAGCCACGGAGGCCTGATTCATGACAGAGCCCCCTCCTTGCGAGCGGCTCCTGAAGCGAGGAAGTGTGTGACGCCGGGGTCTACCACGAGGTCGAGGGGCTGGTCTTTCCGGATGGGTCTTATGGAAGTCGGCAGTGAGCATGGGGTCCAGGATATCCTGGGAATTGACCCAAGACCTCTCCTCCGGGGCATACCCCTCCGATTCAATGAGGTATTGGAGTACCCTGCCCCGGCGTCGGGAATCTCGAACCTGGTAAGCCTCCTTGCCATCCACGATAACGGGAGGGGTGCTCTCGTCCTCGGTCTCCTCCTGGTCCTCCACTCCTCGCGGGGCACCGGCGGGCCTAAGCAGGGAGACATGAAAGGTGGGTGAGATACGGTAATTTGTAGGGAAAGCCAAACTGAAAGATACAGGGGTTATCCGTTTAAGAATTTTGAATGGACCCACGTACCTAGGACTGAGTTTCCTGCAAGGCAGCCTGAGACAGAGATCCCTTGAAGAGAGCCAGACCCATTGTCCCGGAGTGTAAGCGGGACCCGGCCTCCGGAGACGATCAGCCTGTTCTCGCACTCTCCGAACAGCTCGCTGAAGGTGGACGTGAGCCAAGTTCCAGCTCTCCTCGCTCCTCTGCAAGCAGTCGTTGACGGCAGGTAGTTCTGAGGGTTCCCCTGACCAAGGGAAGAGAGGTGGTTGGAAACCGAGAACACACTGGAAGGGAGTGAGTCCGGTGGAAGGTTTACGGAGTGAGTTCTGGGCATAGTCAGCCCACAGGAGGTATCGGCTCCAATCTTGTTGATTCAAGTGACAGTATGAGTGGAGGAAGCGAGTGAATTCCTGGTTGAGGCGTTCGACCTGGCCGTTTGATTCTGGGTGGTACCCTGAGGTGAGACTGATGATGTTGAGGTGCTGGCAGAAGGCAGACCAGATGCATGTGGTGAACTGCGGACACTGGTCTGACATAATGTTCTCGGGGAGCTCATAAAAGCGGAAGACCTGTTACATGAGAACCTCAGCAGTCTCAAAGGCTGTGGGGAGTTTAGGTAAGGGTATCCTAATGGTTAGGGAGTCGGGCTTGTAATCAAAAGGTTTCAGGTTCGAGTCCCAGGTCCGGCAGGGATTGAAGGTGGAGGGAGTGAATAACCAGTGCTCTCTCCACCCTCAATACCACGATTGAGGTGAGACCCCTGAGCAAGGCACCGATCCCCCAACTGCTCCCCGGGCGCTGCAGCGATAGCAATATGGCTGCCCACTGCTCTGGGTGTGTGTTCACGTTGTGTGTGTGTGTGTGTTTGTTCACTACTGTGTGTGTGCACTTGGATGGGTTAAATGCAGAGCACAAATTCTGAGTATGGGTCACCATACTGGGCCTCACGTCACGTCCTTTCCTTCCTTTCCTTTTCAGACGGCATGCATTGGAAAAGCGGTCAATGACGGTAAGGATGGTCGTGAAGTTTCTGGAGTTGGGAAGGTCAGTGAAAAAGTCTATTGATATGTGCGACCAGGGGCGTTGGGGAATCGGGAGTGGTTGCAGCAACCCCGCCGGACTTTGATGAGAGGTCTTCGAGATGTTGCAGATGGAACGGTTCTGAATGAACTCGATGGTATCTCATTGTAGGGTAGGCCACCAGAATCGATTGGAGATGAGGTGAGCAGTGGCTGTGATTTCCGGGTGGCCTGCACTGCGGGAATTATGCATGTTGTCGAAGGGTCTGAGGAACATAGGTGCGGTCTGGAGGACACCAAGGTGGTGGAGGTTCTGTGTTCTGGGACTCGGTGATCTCTGTCATGATATCCCACTGGACTGGGCCGAGGATGAGTGTGGAGGGGATGATGTGCTCACTGGACGATGGGTTCTGAGAGGACTCAAACTGACGAGAGTGCGTCCGCCTTCGTGTTCTTGGAGCCAGGGCGATACGTGACCTTGAAGTCGAAGCGAGTGAAGAAGAGACCACCTGGCCTGCCGGGGGTTGAGTCTCTTGGCTGACTTAAACTACTTCAGGTTGCGGTGGTCCATGAGGACGATAAATGGAAGCTTAGCCACCTCTAGCCAGTGACGCCGCTCCTCAAAGGCCGCTTTCTTGGCCAGAAGCTCCCTGTTACCGACATCATAGTTCTGTTCGGCCAAGGTGAGTTTGCGAGAGTAGAAGGCACAGGGATACAACTTGGGTAGATTATCGTGGCGTTGTGACAGTATAGCCCTGATGCCTGTATTAGAGGCATCCACCTCCACGGTGAGCTCAAATTCTGGATCTGGGTGGCGGAGAATGGGTGCTGAGGTGAAACGTCACTTGAGGTTCTGAAAAGCCTCTGAGGCCGCCGGGGACCAGGTGAGGTGCTGTCCGGTGGAACTCACACTTCTCAAACTTGGCGTATAATTGGTTGTCGATGAGCCTCTGAAGGACCACCCTTGCATGCTGCACATGCTGATTTCTGGTGTCCGAAAAAATTAGAATAATGTCGATGTAGACGATAACCCAATGGTTGAGCATGTCTCGGAATATGTTGTTGACAAAGGCCTGGAACACAGAGGGACTACTGACCACTCCGAAGGGCATAACGGAGTTTTCATAGTGTCCAGTTGTGGTAGAGAAGGCCGTTTTCCATTCATCCCCCTCCCGAATGCGGATCAAGTTGTAGGCGTTACAAAGGTCAAGCTTGGTGAAAAATTGGACTGAACGAAGCCGTTCCAGGGCTGCCGGGACCAATGGTAAGGGGTAGCGGAACTTGGCGATTATTTCATTGAGGCCGCGGTAGTCAATGCAGGGTCGGAGTCCATCGTCCTTCTTTTTGACGAAGAAGAAACCAGCTGAGGCTGGTGATGTGGATGGTCTAATAAAGCCCTTAGCCAACTCTTCCTCGATGTAGGCCTTCATGGCCTCAGACTCAGTTTGTGAGAGAGGAAAAATCCTTCCCCTGGGTGGAACCGAACCTGAAAGGAAGTCAATGGCACAGTCATTGGCGCGGTGAGGAGGGAGTCTGGAAGCTTTGGCTTTACTGAAGGTCTCAGCCAGGTCGAGATATTCTGGGGGTAAACCAGGAGTGGATATGGTTTCTGTTAGTTTGTCAGGTCTAGGAGTGGTCCTGGGCGAGCTGGAGAGCAGACATTCCTGATGGCAGAAGTCAGACCATTGTAGGACTTGCCTTGAGGTCCAGGATATTTGGGGGTTGCGTTTCTCCAGCCAGGGCAGGCCCAGAATTATGGGGTTTTGAGGAGAGTCGATGGTGAAGAGACGAATGGTTTCGGTGTGTAGGGCTCCAGTCTGGAGTGCGAGATTGTCAGTGGTGAATTTGACACGGCCCTCTCCCAAAAGGCATCCATCTAGGGCTGCCACTGCCACCCGGGATCCACATGCAACGAGAGGGATGTTATGAGAATCAGCATGTCAATGTCAGTGACGGCAGAAGCGTTAACAGAGAGTCCATTAAGCAATAGTGTGACAGGGATGTCAAGAGTGGTGAAATTGGTATGATTGGAACTCACCGCGAGAGACTTTCAGGATGGTGGTCGAGTAGGACAGGAAACCCTGAGATGGCCGGGTTGTCTAGAGTACAAGCACAGGTGCTGACAGATCCTCCTTTCTCTCTCCTCAGCCGTGAGATGAGTTTATCCAATCTGCATGGGTTCAGTTTCGGGAACTGCGGTTGTTGATTGACTGGGCATGGGAGACTGTCGTGGGGGTCATCAAGAACGAGCCAAGTTGTCTATGCGGATGGAGAGATCAATGAATTCATTGAGGGTCTTGTCCTCATCGCAGCAAGCCAGCTCGGACTGCAGTTCCATAGTGAGTCCCTTGCGGTACAGCAGTTTGAGGGGCTCATCCTTCCAGCCAGTCTGTGCTGCGAGTGTGCAAAAAGCGAGAGCATAATCCGTGGCTGTTTTGCGTCCCTGACGCAGCGCAAGAAGTTGTTCACCCACTTCCCCTCCATAAGCGGAGTGTTCAAACACCTCCCGGAAGCGCTTTAGAAAGCCAGCGGAAAAGACATCTGCTTCCCCTTCCAGACAGCGGTGGCCCAGTCCAAAGCTCGCCCCATCAGCAGTGAGCAAACAAAAGAAATGCGACTCATCAGTGGGATACAGCAGTGGTTGTTGGCTAACCAGCAGGGAACATTGCATGAGAAAGCCCTTACATTTCTCCGGCAAGCCGTTGAATTTCTCCAGGAACGCCAGGCGAGGGCTGGTGGTGGCGTGGCTTGGAGTTACAGGGGTTGAGGAGGATCAGCTGATCTCACGCTGGCCTCGGTGATGTGAAGAGATTGCGGCGTCTTCACCAGCTCCTCCGTGAGAGAGGTGAGTCGCTGTAGTTGCTGCTGATGAGTAGCGAGCATGGCGGCCTGTGCAGATACCTCGGTAGAGAGATGATAAACAGCTGCTGGATCGTTTGGCGGTGAAGTCTTCTGTAATGAAGGGTCAGAGGCATGGGGATCCATTTGCAGCTTTATTCAAAATCCAAAAGAGTAAGCCGTGGGCGAGCAATCGGTCGGGGCAGGCAGCAGGCAGAGTAAACAATAATCCAGAGAACAAAGCAATAGTTCCAAAAGGCAGGTGGCAGGGAATCAAAGTTCTTAAACAGTCCGGGTCAAACACAATAATCAGAAACACAAGGGAAATGCTCAGAAATGTAGCAACAGCAAACAAGACTTCGCAGAGAGTGACAGTCTGGAAGGGGCTTATAAAGGGTGCCTGATTGGCGGCACCTGAGCAGGTGATCAGACCCAGGTACGGGGTGTTATGGGAAATGGAGTCCGAATGAGTTAGTATTCAGGAAAGGGTGCCCTCCGGTGGCGATTGGAGGGAGCCACGGAGGCCTGATTCATGACATAGGGTAAGTGTGACAAGGGCATGGTGGCCTGGGGTTTGCATGGGGCTGGTTCCACAATGCACGTCACACTTTTTTAAATGCATCACACATTAGTTGACATACGTATGTCTATCACGAATTACACAATAAAGGGAGGAAAAGAAAAACAAAAAAACACAAACAAACAAATAGGGTAAGCAGGACGCTCTCCTTGATGGCCATGGGCAGGGGTTTGACTGGGCCGTGCTCATGAAAGGCCCAGAGGCAGCTTTATAATACCTTATCCGTTTAATAGGTTTATTATTATTATCATTATTACTATTGTTGTTGGTGTTGTTTTTATTAATACTACTAATAAAAATTAAAAATACTATTATTATTATTACTGTTATTGTCCTCTTCTTTATCCTCAAAACCTCCCCTCGTTCCTGATTAAATGTGTTTATTTTAAATGTTATTATTGCTATTATTATTATTATTATTATTGCCATTTGTCATCTTCCTCACCCTCCAACTACCCGCTCATTTACAATTAATTGAGTTTATTATTATTATTGCTACTACTTTTTCTATTGTGATTATCATCCACACCCTCCATCCTCCAATTTTTGTTATTATTAATACTATTGTTATTATTATTATTATTATTATTATTATTAATGTCATCATCATTATTATTGTTTTCTATTATTGTTATGTCTGTTGTACTTTTCTACATGTTCCTTTGTTTATATACTTTCAATCTCGACACCCAGTTACACCACTTACACACATACACACACTCACACAAATCATGTTGGCTGTCATGTATGCTTTGTTGACCTTGGTTATTTTGTATTTGATTTATCTTCTGTAAATAGTATATTTGTTGGCAATAAAAATAAAAAAATATTACTTCAATCTTTAGTGTCACATGACTCTTCAGAAATTATTCTAATATGCTGTTTTGCTGCTTAATTATTATCAGTTATGATTTGTGATCAATTATTACTAATGGTTTTTATTATTAATACTGAAAACTGTTTTTGTTTAATATTGTTTTGGAAACTGTGATACTTTTACCTTTTCAGGATTATTTGATGAATACAAAGTTAAAGAACAGCATTTATTTGAAATATAAATATATTGTAAGAAGTATAAATATCTTTACCATTACCTAAATCAATTTAATGTAACCTTGTTGAATAAAGGTATATATAATTGTAGTTTAATTAAGTATATAATTAAGAAAATATGTATGTGAAAAAAAAAAAAATATATATATATATATATGAATGAGTTTTATTGTAGGTTTGAAAGCCCCCACACCCATTCTGTCTCTTTTCACAACCTTTAACACCTCCAGCAGCCCCCCCCCCCACTCTTCAGATCAGTGAAGACAAGGCGCCAGGTCTTCAGAAAGAACAAAAGAAGAAAAGCACCAGGTCCAGACGGCGTGACACCAGTCTGTCTGAAAACCTGTGCTGATCAGCTGGCCCCCATCTTCTCACAGATATTTAACAGATCCCTGGAGCTGTGTGAAGTCCCATCCTGCTTTAAACGCTCCACTATCATCCCCGTCCCAAAGAAACCCAAAATCACTGGACTTAATGACTATAGACCTGTTGCTTTAACGTCTGTGGTCATGAAGTTATTTGAAAAACTGGTTTTGGCCTATCTGAAGAACATCACTGGACCTTTACTGGACCCCCTGCAGTTTGCTTACCGAGCAAACAGGTCCGTGGATGATGCAGTAAACATGGGACTGCACTTCATCCTGCAACATCTAGACAAAACAGGGCATTACGTGAGGATCTTGTTCGTGGACTTCAGTTCGGCCTTTAACACCATCATTCCAACACTCCTCCAGTCCAAATTAGCCCAGCTCTCTGTCCCTAGCTCTATCTGTCAATGGATCTCCAGCTTTCTGACAACAGCTAGTGAGACTGGGTAAATTCACATCCCACAGCCGCACCACCAGCACAGGTGCTCCTCAGGGTTGCATCCTCTCCACTGCTCTTCTCTCTGTACACCAACGACTGCACATCTAAAGACCCCTCTGTCAAGCTCCTGAAGTTTGCGGATGACACCACACTCATCGGCCTCATCAATGACGGAGAGGAGTCTGCTTACAGACAGGAGGTTAAAGAGCTAGCTGTCTGGTGCAGTCACAACAATCTGGAGCCCAACAAGCTCAAAACAGTAGAGATGACAGTGGACATCAGGAGAAACCCCCCTGCTCTCCTCCCACTTACTATCATGGACAGCACTGTAACGTCAGTGGAAACATTCAGGTTCCTGGGCACTACAATCACTCAGAACCTGAAGTGGGACAATCACATTGACCTGATTGTCAAAAAGGCCCAGCAGAGGCTGTACTTCCTTCGCCAGCTGAGGAAGTTCAATCTGCCGAAGGAGCTGCTGAAACAGTTCTACTCGGCCATCATTGAATCCGTCCTCTGCACCTCAATAACTGTAAGGTTCAACTAAGCTACCGAAACTGATCTTAGAAGACTACAGAGGATAGTCCAGACTGCTGAGCGAATCATTGGTACAACCCTCCCTGCCCTCCAAGATCTGTACTCATCCAGAGTGAGCAAAAGGGCTAGCAAAATCATTCTGGACCCCTCACACCCATCCCACTTCCTCTTCGAACTGTTGCCATCTGGTCGGCGCTTCAGAGCACGGACTACCAAAACAGCCAGACATAGAAAAAGCTTCTTCCCTCAGGCCATCTACCTCATGAACAGTTAAATTCCCCCCACTGTGCAATAAAATGTGCAATACCGCTATCCATACCTATATTTATTATAGATTCCATACATTCAATTCCTTTGTATAATTTGTATATAGTACATCTGTACTTACATTATATTGTCTTGTGTATTGTCTTAAAAACAGTCCACATTCTGCACTACATTCCAAGTGTTCTAGAGCAGAGCAGAGCAGATCAGAGCATTGTGTCATATGGACTAATACTATGGTATTTCACTTTAGTGATATTAAATTGTCCCTCTAAAAAAGAAGGAAAGACCAATTCTAAAGAAGTATGCCAGTCATTTAATAATGTTAATGACAAGAATTTCAATAAATAAAATAAAATAAAATAAAATAATAAAAATATATATTATTTATGTATTATGTTCTATTTTTATTTTATTTATTTATTAGTAAGTGGCGTTAAAAACTGCTTTGTGCATAATGAGCTGGTGGGTTTGTGGTGTGGTGGGCTGTTCTGTGCCAGAAAGTCCAGGCCCATTTTTTAGCCCCAGTCCGCCACTAGCCACTACAATCACAAATGAGGTTTCGTCATGGGGCAGAATGGTTGCCAAGTAACACACAGTTGCAGTGACGCAGTAATACTGATATAATGAGGTCACAATGTATGTTTCTAGAGTAATTTACAATGGCTTTGAACATGGTCAGTCATTCATAATCAAGGACAGGAACTGCTTTATAAAATACAAATATTTATGTCTTAAATTCTTTGCTTTCAAGCACTAAAACCCTCAAGCTTTAAATATGTCATAATAACATAATAACAACAATAACAATGAATTTGAACAATAATTTGAACAATGGGAGGTCTTGGAGTTAAAATGGCTGAGAACCACCAAACTACGTTCAGTGCTAGAAGGCCTCTGACTTACAAACTAAGGCTAATAGTTGCTGTGCAGTGCAATAGCTCAATGAATATATTATTGTATTATGTATTTTCAGAGACAGGAAAACTGAGCAATCAACATCCAGAAATAAAACAGTTCCTTTAAATTGAATAATCACTGATACATGGATGTAACAGTAGGACACCATAGACGCCACAAAATCTCAACAATTCTGAAGAATGGCATCATCTGAATGTCAACATTTGTGAGATATAGTAAGTCAAAGCAGTTTTGAGGTTAATTGATTTTTTTTTTTTTTTTTTTTTTTGATAAATTTGAGGAGCAAAGAAATTATTATTATTATTATTATTATTATTATTATTATTATTATTATTATTATTATTTGGAAGTCAATTTATTTATTTATTTATTTATTTATTTATTTATTTATTTATTTATTTCACTGAATAGGACATTGGCTGATGCAAAACTAAATCTAAATATGTTACAATTTAAAAGTTAATGCTTTTTAATGGTTCTTAAGTGGGTCATCTTCCCCTGTTACCCAGTAAACAACAGATAGAAAAAAAATGTTAAAAAGGTCTGTCAATGTCCAACATCCCTTTACAGATCAGCATTAAATATCAGGCCTGTTGTCCCCTGGGATCATGAGGTTGTCAGGACAACCAGTGTTATTCTGATTCCAAGCATCTAAGACAAGACTCCACCTTAAGATAGCAGATGCTGCAGCCATCAGCCAATCAAAGGTGAGCAAGAGGGAAAAGGATGACATCATAGACAAATTAGGGCAAGTTGCAGTATGACTTTGTTTTGTATAACTGCCCGCAGATTAATTGTGGGTAGGCTGGGCTAAAGAGATAACTGGTCATTGTAAAAATGGACGTTCACACACACACAGGTTACAATTTCAGTAAATTTTATTTTATTAATGCCCAGAGTTTTAGAGAAACATGTAAAGTGATGTCATCAGATGGTAATGCCACATTTTTGATATATAGCATGGTACCTAATGATTATATAGCATGATATTTACATGGTACTCCATCATGGTGGTGACCAAAAAAAAAAAAAAAAAACTGACAAGTCTATCTAAAACTAAATTTTGTGCTGTTTTTTTTTTTTCCCTGAGGTTTTTACTCTGAATAAAACTGGGTGAAATAATAATAATAATAATAATAATAATAATAATAATAATAATAATAATAATATTATATACATATATATATATATATATATATATATATATATATATATATATATATATATATATATAAACCCTACCTTGCTTACATTACTCTGTGAAACAACAGATCCATTTTTTCTCTGGCTGCCTCCCTCCCCCTCTCTCCTGGCAGCTGCCTTTATTAACATGCAGCCACTTGGCCAATAAGGCTGCGAGAGCTGTGTGACATCACGGGCTAGGGAACAGTAGGCAGGCAGTGAAGCACACAGGCTCCCGACTAGCCAGTGAGTCCAGGTCGGGGGGTCAGGAACTGGTCTGACCACAGAATGGAGAGGCTGTGCATGTACTAGGTTTTAGGAATATATGCTTTGGAGGATGTACAAGGAAAACACAAGGAGGCTTCCACGGATACAGCCAGGGAATGTCAAGACATGTTTCAGGTGAGTTGCTTCTCAAGGGCTCTTTTCCTTTCTGCGATGACTCGAATACGGATGAGGGAGAGAGAGAAAAGGGGAGGGAAGGAGGGAGGAGGGAGAGTGGGAGGGTGGAGAGGGATAGTGTTTTTGCTTGGCACTCAGCATACAGACTTTTTGAGAGGAAAAAGATGATAGATGGTGGAAAAAGAGAGAAGATGTATTAATGCATTATGTCGAGGAGATGCAGTTGTATTCTGGGTGCTCTTGCAGTTGCCCCTGCCCCATTCCAACTGCAAAATGCATCTCTGTTGATGCCATAAATGAACGTAGTGGGTGTGAATAGCAGCCAATATGAAAACAAAAAGCACTGTTTTTTTTTTTTTTTTTTTTTTTTTTGTTTTGTTTGTTTGTTTGTTTGTTTTGTCTATAAGATTTTATTTCTATGTGGATGTGATCATTCCGACTGGTGAATCTTGGTCCTTGTTCTATTAGTGATACAGTCAGATAGATGCAGAAAAGGATGGATGGATGGTTCAGATGTCACTGATGATGGGATATGGTCCACATATCTGTATTTGGGTCTTTTATATAGAACACTTCAGAATGATTGATTTTTACCTCTGCCAAGCCTGCGCAGACGCACAAGAGCCCACACACGCATACACACACACACACACACACACAATTTTTAGGAGTCTGAGCTAGCTGATGTCCCTATCTTTATACAAGTATTTTTTTAGATATAGAGTATCAGAAGTAAACAGCAAGGACCAGTGATCTGTGTAGTTCCTGAATTAGTGGAGAATAACTAATTGTCAGGGATATTATTCATTATATGTGTCCTGTGGAATAGGGGTGTAATGTGTGATGGTATGTGTATGTGATGATGTGTGGCAGTGTGGGGGGTTGCACAAAAAGACCTGCCAGCTGAAGTAGTTTTTTTTTTTTTTTTTTTTAAAGATGTAACCTATCCTTCTACTTCTTCTGGGAAACTGTTATCTAATACAGACAATGTACCGGTTGGATGTGTGTAGGTGTTTGTTGTTTCATATGCCTGAACGTTTCCTGTTTTATGTGTTTTTCTATTCAACTGCAATTTCAGGTGTGTGTGTGTGTGTGTGTGTGTGTGTATGTGTGTGTTTCCTGCAGGTTATCTTAAGTTTTTTTTTTTTCTCATTGTTTTAATTTTTAAAACTATAAATAAAAATGTGGCATGCAGCTGCTTCAAACAATGGTATAAAGCTATTCAAAACATTATTCAATGTAAATTGTATAATCGTAATTAAAAGGGAGTAATCGACAATTATGATTTTTGTTTTTTGTCAGCCCTAATACTATATATGTATATATATATATATATATATATATATATATAAATCAGGGTGTAGGTTTGATTTTTAACAACATTAAAATTGAGCACATTTAGCACATTAACAAGTTGCTAGGGACAATTTAGTAGTCGTTGAATATTGGTACAGACATATCCCTAGCGTCCTTACTGAATTCTATGCCCTTGTTGTTAATTGTGGCTTTATTTTTAGTTGTGACAGAAAATCTTTTTCTTTTGTTTTAAATTGTGATTTTTTTTTTTTTTTTCCCCACTGTCTATTCTAATTAAAGTACACATGAAAAACAAATAATGCAGATTTCAGTGCCTCATTTCGGTGCCACTTAAATGCCTGAGCTGTAGATCGAAATATCTGCCATCTGGTGCTCCAAAACGGACACATAAAGGATCATCACCACATGTGATCACTAGTTAAATTATACTGCATTCATGTAGTGTCAGAATAATCAGAAAAAAATTTACAGACTGAGAAAATTCACGTGAACGCAAGTCAAAAATCTCTGATAACACAAATGCAACATCTTTGTACTCATGTTAGTGTCCATTTTGTTTTCCCGTTCTGAATTAAAAGCACAAATTGGGAAATGAGACAATCCGAGGAGTGCGTGAATGTAGCATAAGCTAGCTACATTGGTTTAGTGAATGTATCATTACCTAGCTACATTAAACCAAAGTCTCCTTAAGGAAGTCATTTCACCTCTCAGGCATGCAAGTGAATGGAGATACATCAAATTCTCCAAATCTATTCACCAAGCTCATGATTAAATACAATTTTTGCAATCACCAATGAAATATGACAACAACTGTATCATAAATGTTGTTTCTTTTGCTCAAATAGCTTTAAAAAAGGCTTATTTTTCAGGCTATACCAGCCAGTGCACATGCGCAGTCCTTGCACAGGTCTCAGAAAGCTGACTGTTTCTATAGTAACCGGGACTTCTAACAGCAGCTCCAGTGGCACACTGACTTTACTCATTAGCAATTGTCTCTTTTATTCAGAAGGCGGTGCTTCCTTTGATAGAGTGGCCTTATTTAAGCGTTGCATTTTCCCCCATTTAAAACTGAGTGACATGTCTTGGGTATCTATAGTCTTTGATTAAACATGCTTTAATTAAAATTTCTAAGCTAAACTTTCCTTGTAATAACTTGAAATGGGAAGCACTTCTAAACCTGTTGTCCAACAAAAGAGAACATTATAGCATTTTTACTCTACAACATCAGTCACATGCTTCCCTTTGTGATATGATGTGGCTTTGTGTCACAGAATAAGGCAGAAAATATATTCTATACTGTAATAAAGGTTATATCGATTAGCAATGGATTATAAATTTACTTAAAATACTAAGGGTGGGAATCTTTGGGTACCTCACAATTTGATCAATAACGATTCTTGGGGTCATGATTCAATTAAAAATCGATTCACGATTTTTCAATTTTTAATCATGATTCACAATTTTTCATCAAATTTTTTGTTCACGCTGGACATCAAAATCACCAGTATTTTAATACAGAAACACACCAGTCTATAATACCAGTAGTCCTGACTCAAGAAATCAGTGTCTCCTGTTAACTGTTAACTTCCTAATAAATCAGAAATACTTTCTACTTCCTATTAGAGATATGACTGAATCTGAATACCGTGTTCAGAAAGGAAATGACATGTACTACGAAACCCCTAAATATGAGATGAGAGGAAAAAATATATTTCAGTGCTTTGTCTCGCAATTATATCATTGAGCAATTACACTGTATATAAACTGCGGGCATCAGCGCGACGTTATTTATATGCGGGGCATTGACACAGATTGAATGCGCACTTGCGTTTTACTTTCACTTTCAAGATTCAGATCAGATGGAGCGGCAGTAGGCCTACTTACCACATATTTTACAAGATTAGATGTTTCTCAGTGGTGCACAGGATCTGCAAATCATTCACCATTGTCCTATCATGCATCAGTCAAGTCAAGTCACCTTTATTTATATAGCGCTTTTAACAATACAGATTGTGACAAAGCAGCTTTACAGTATTAAATAGGAAATAGTGCATCAATGATGCAAAAGGACAATAGTAAATACCCAATTTTCAGTTAAGGGCAGTTCATCATTGAATTCAGTGATGTCATCATCCAGCGCAGTTCAGTTCAAATAGTATACGATATCGCTGGAAATTAAGTGTCCCCAACTAAGCAAGCCAGAGGCAACAGCGACAAGGAACCAAAACTCCATCTTTGACAGAAATGGAGAAAAAAACCTTGGGAGAAACCAGGCTCAGTCGGGGGGGCCAGTTCTCCTCTGGCCAGACGAACCAGCAGTTTGTTCCATGTTGCAGAAAAGTCAGAATGTGCAGAGGACTCAGCTAGTTCCCATGGTCTTGTGGCGATGGCCATCTAAGTGACGAGGTCTTCACTGGGGATCCATCTCTTGGGCTCATCTAGTTGACGTGGTCTCCGCTGACATTCAAGGCTGTAGAGGTCATCTCTAGGTGCTGATCCAACTAGCAACGAGTACATGGGGTGTTATGGGAAGTGTTCCTGGTTCCGGTTCATTTAAACTGACACAGTGTGTCTGTATCCCGAACAGTGTTAGGTAGATTGTTCCAGAGTTTGGGCGCTAAATAAGAAAATGTTGTCTTATTGCCTTGCTACCTTTATATTTACCAATAATAATAAATAATCACAAAAGAATGAAAAATTATTACTGCTTTTCTGTAATACAGTTAGAAAAACAAAAAATGCAACTGTAAACATCAATTTAATGAGTTTTATTTCTTTTTAAAACAATTTTCAAATGGGTGCAGCTGTCACACATTTTATCCAACCATTACAGACACATAAAACAACAATTTTAGTAGATTAGTTACTTTAAAACACAAAACTTTGTAAACTAGGCACTGTAGATTCCGATTCTTTGTCAACATTGCAGCAGCAGAACACTCAAAAATTAATTATTACCACATGAGAATCATTCCAAACATTGTGCTATTAAAACTAAGCCAAACAAAGTGTTGGCCATAAAAAATTCACACATGAAGACTCATGTCCATCAATATAATATACTGCAAGCTGGAGAAATTCCCAGGCAACGAGTCCGCTTCAGTGGCACGGCCCGTAACAATGGCGAAGGTCTGGGATGTCAATGTCTCGTCCCCAAGGCACAAATCCACCATGCTGGTCCCCACCTGTTAATTATACGACACTTAGTCTTGAAGACACTTAGGCCTGAAAAAATGCTCATTTTAGAAGAAAATTTCAAACTGCACATACATTATATATATATATATATATAGAGAGAGAGAGAGAGAGAGAGAGAGAGAGAGAGAGAGAGAGAGAGAGAAAAAGTAAAACAAAACTTACAGGTTTGTATGTCAATGAATGGCTTCCAGAATTCTGTGGTTGTGGTTCTGTGGACCCTTCCTCCAGAATGGGCAGGACTTTGAAAGCACTCTCCCCTTTAGCATCTAAACCATAAGAAAAATCTCATAATCAAAACAACACATTGAAACACTTTCATATGAAAAATTCTTCATTCCTTTAAATAATGAAATTACAATAATAATAAAATAATAATAATAAAAATTATAATGGTATTAATGCAAATGAATCCCCACCCCCATTCAATTACTACAGGTTAAGTTTAGGTATGGGGTGGGATTCAGGGATGTAGAATATGCTCATCCAGAATAAGGCATCAGTATGTGCTTTATAAGTACTTATTAACAGCCAATACACAAACTAATAAGCAACTAGTTAAGTGTTACTGTACCATTGTATTTACCAGTTGATGTGTCAAATACAGTTGAATTTTGTTTCTATAGATTGACATATTTTAAGAAATACCTTACCTGAAGTCATGCCACCCAGCTTAATGCACCTTTCCATCTTGCTGGGCATAGGCAACAATTTGGTCTGCAATTGTAGCCCAGTCTACAAAAAGTCTGCCTCTGAATGTAGCTTCCTGAAGTCTTGTGAAATCTGATAAAATTTGAGGGAAAAAAAAAAAAAAAACACACAAATGTGGTTAAATAAGTTTAAGCTTTTAAATGTTAGATTGATTGTTTGATTTTATTGTCATACCAGTAACTATGGTTATTTTAATGAAAATATCAAATTCTAAAACAAATAACGGTTATTGAATGTTATTGAATGATATAACTTACCTTCAAAGGTTTCAACCAGGGTATCAAGCTGCCTTTCCTTCAACTTCTCTATTACAAAGCTGTCCATCTTCACCAGCAGGAATCTCACATATCTAGAATGAAATTTCAGATTTAGAAAATTAGAATTTCACAAAACTGTTTTTACAGTGACTTATTTTATATAGAAAGCTGGTTAATGCATTTACATGCAGCACAATCATTTAAACACAGATCAGTTCTATTATGCTGATATTGCGAGAAAGCTTCTCAAGCATTTTAATATCGCGAGATCTCCTAAACGTTTTTTTTTTTTTTTTTTTTTTTTAACGTTTTGCGCAGTAGTGCCAAATTAAACCAGTTTGATTGAATTGTTGTAAAACATTGGCGATCTTCAGCGTTAGAACACAAATACTGTATGCACTGGACCGTTTGTCAAACACGGTGTTCTTGCATTCTATGATTTTAAAATGGACCACTGCTTTGATGTCTTACACGATTCTATATTATACGGAACGGTTGGCAAAGGCAACCCAAGCTAGCATCTCACCACTGAACTGCATTTATGTCAATCAGTCTCCAATCTGAAGGGCAGAATCGACACTGTTAAAAAAAAAAAAAAAATCAGATGGCATACCCATTTAATTTTTATACTAGTCTCCTGGGGCCGGTTGCATAAAAGGTTTAGACTAGTCTTAAAAAGTTAGTCGGCTAATTTTATCTTTAAAACTGTTCATAATTTTTTTAATTTAGTTACAGGAAAATGTAGATTAGTCTAAGTTGAATCCAAAAAATAAGACTGGTTACTCTTTGGTTAACTGCTAGTTGGTCAGACTAGGACTTAAGACACTGTCTTAACATAGAGGCTAAGTTTATGCAACTGGCCCCTGGTTTGTAAAGCAACTCAAACATTCACAAAATAGAGGAAGAGTAAAAGGACCTCATAAACAGTGGTGTCGTGGTGCCTGGAGAAGTGGGTATACGCCCCAAATGCAAATACACGCTGAAAAGAATAACTTACTGACGTCTGGACATGATTCTCCGCAGTCTCTGATTAAATCGGTCGAGTTTTCTCTGTGTCAGAGCCTCTCCTGACATGCCCTCGCGTATGAACAGCATGTGGGTGGAAGAGTGGACGGAGCGGGCGCATTTAGGCGCAATCATCAAACATATTTCAAGGAAGCCCGCGCCACCGTTCTGACCGCATTACTGTCGTTACCGGGTGTTTTTTTAGAGAATATTTACATTTACTCACATGCGATTAAATGAGCTATTCATGTGGTGGACTATCACGATTTTGGCTAATGCAGGACACTACTCGATGCGCAACAGAGGGGATTTAGAAGTGGGTACACGCAAAGCCAACTGATAAAGAAGTGGGTATAAGCCGTATACCCTGCACTACACCACTACTTATACACCACGAAAGTAATTAAAGTAAGGGGCATAGCGTAGCTAATGCAGCTAACGTTACCTGAGGAAAAAAAGAGCGCGAAAATCCACAACACAAAAATGACGGATATATCGAACTTACCCCGTATTTCTAACATATGCCTGTTTTCATGAAGCGTTAAAAAAGGGACATGTGTGCTGTATATAAATAAAACTTTGCACATGCACACACAAACCTTTTATTTAACGATAAAGCGATTGTTGAGGCAAAAAAAATGTACCTCACTATAGGCTGCTACTTAACGTTCGTTAAACATTCACAGAATAAAACGCTAACCCCGCACAGCGACATATCAAATATTGCATTAAACAGTGAAATCACTGTGCTTTAAACCACAACTTATTAAAAAATAAAGGTAAATAATCATATAATCATATTAACTTACCGTATAATCCTGCTTGCTGCGAATTCCGTGACCGCCTGACGAGGAGACGAGTGAAGAATCCAGAAAGTTGGATGAAGTGGAAAAATAAACAAACCGGTTGGGTTAAAATAACCCAACCCGCATGTTCAGTGGTGAAAGAACACCTAGAGTCCATTTGACTCAGCATGATCAACCCAACTGTGTGTTTACAGTACCTCAAACAACCCAGAATTTTGACCCAGCACAATTAACCCAACAATCCCAGTTAGCAAATTTCCTTTGGCCCGGATCTGGCCCAAACCTACAGCTAAAGTGTGGCCCAGATTAGATTTTGTTCGCCGGCCCAAAACTGGCCCATATGTTTTTAGCCAGAACTGAACCAAACCAGAGCCATAACTCCGCCTATCATGAGCCATATAATACATTTTTATGTGGCCCATATATGGGCCTTACGTTTCATTTTAGTAAGGCTGAGTTCTGTTAAGACCTCACTGCCCTAATGTGGCCCATATGCGGCTGACTGTATATGTAAAATTTGTATTAACTAGAGAGTAAATCACACACTCAACAACAAACATGTAAATAAAATAATTTACTTTTATTAGTGCAGTTTAAATGTGCTTTACAGTTATTTAGTATTGAGTTAGAATATTCTTATAAATATATAACACATATTTAACATTACAATTTGAGTTGGAATCATTTTTTAAGAATATAAAACAAACACAATTAATATTCAAACCAAAAATTATGAAATTGACTCATTTGAGTTGGAATCAATTTTTAGGAATATTCAACAGATATACATTTAACATTAAAAAATAAATAAATAAATAAATAAATGGACAAATTTGAGTCGGAACCAGTTTTTAAGAACAAATAACATTAAACTTGAGTGTTCAGAAGAAAAGTGTTAGAGTTGCTTAAAAGTGTGTTGGTGTTTGTAATGCTGCAAACTGTCTAAAGGGGGTCAGCAATGCACTGTTGTTTATTCATTCTCTCTTTCCTCCCACCATCTCGTTCTCCAGACAGGTGCAGGCACTTTATACAGTTAATTTCATTGTCTTTATCTGAAGCCCTTCCAGTCAGGGGATTCTGCCTGACAGCACCTACAGTGAAGAGAAACATTTTGATTTTTAGTTTAATAATTATTATCAGTAGTACAAACTGAAAGGTAGACCTGCAGGATAACCAAATACATGTCATCTGAATTATATAATCAAGTTGTTACATTTTCAAATACATTTTCAAACTATGCTAACTTTTTACTTATTACATATTATTCACACAATGGCAACATATTATTCATGTTTATCTCATGAATTCTTTTTCATCTTTAAAATTTTCTTTCCTACTGCTAATATGAAGTCTTCAAGTTTTGTGGACATTCACACAAACACCATTTACTAGGCTGTACTTACCTCCTGGGATACAGCATTTGACTTGAAATACAAAAAATATTAAAATTTTAAGTATTTTAAGTATTTTCTCAACATTGCATCAAGTACTGATGAACGGCGGAGTTATGGCTCTGGTTTGGTTCAGTTCTGGCTAAAAACATATGGGCCAATTTTGGGCCGGCGAACAAAAACTAATCTGGGCCACACTTTAGCTGTAGATTACGGCCAGATCCGGGCCAAAGGAAATTTGCTAACTGTACATCTATAGAAAGCTTAACATGTTGTCGATCATTTGAGTTTTTGAAAACTGCTTAAAATGGTTAAAAAAAAAACGGGACTATGAAATCGGGATTACTACGTTACATCAAAGCCCTTTTTAAGAAATGTAAGATGATTTTTCTAATGGCTTCGACTGTTATCTTTTATGGCAAGACAGCCTGTATGTTTTATCACACCACAGAGCAGTGAAAAACACTCAACACGTGAAAAATGCGGTATAAACGCTTTCACAAATCAATCTCTATCTAAAATAAGTGATTTTGCACTAACCCGGATTGCGTGATTATTGGAATCTGTCGGAGGGCTACGCAAACACCACATTCAACAAAGAAAAATGATCTAACCCGACGCTTTTCTTAATGAAACAAATAACTAAACATCTAATAACTACAAATGTTTACACAAAATCATAAATATTCAAATAAAATTACTTTAAAATGGCAAAATATCCCTTACCTGAAGCACTTGTGTGACAGAAAATCCGTGAGGGAATTGCCGCCTTTTGGTCAAATTGACACGGTCGTCGTAGCAACCGAGGTGTGGCCTGCCGGACATCAGCCAAACTTGATGTGTTTTCCAAGTGTAATCCAAATGTTAGCCAGAAGTCGATGTTCACCAATGTCAGCCATAGCTAAACCTTACTTGGTTCTAATGTGTTTGTTGTTATCTGGACCATATACCTTAAAAGGAGCTGTGAACCAAGCAATGATTTCCCGCAAATTTTAAACTTATGGCAAAACATATACGGTAACAATCTGGCCCATATCTGTTCAGCCATGCCATATGTAAGCCATATGTGCCAGCTATCGGCCACATTTGGCCCAAACGTTCTTGCTATCTGGGAATGTGTTTACAGAAATAACCCAGCACTTTTTAGAGTGTAGAGTTTTGAGAATGCAGCGAACGTGAGGGACTATAATGTGATAAGAGCTCTCTCAAGTACTGAGGAGCTAAACCATTCAGGGCTTTAAAAGTAATTAGCAAGATTTTAAAATCTATACGATGTTTAATGGGGAGCCAGTGCAGTGTTGACAGAACCGGTTTAATATGGTCATACTTTCTGGTTCTAGTAAGTACTCTAGCTGCTGCATTTTGGACCAGCTGGAGTTTGTTTATTAAGCGTGCTGAACAACCACCCAATAAAGCATTACAATAATCCAACCTTGAGGTCATGAATGCATGAATTAACGTTTCCGCATTTGACTTTGAAAGCATAGGTCGTAATTTCGGTACATTTTTGAGATGGAAAAATGCAGTTTTGCAAATGCTAGAAATATGGACCCACAAGGACACCAGCGTGCATGCATGGGGAAGAGACCAATCTCCTGGGGAGAGGCGCGCTCGACATTTCAACAGCTGTAGTGATGAGGCTTCATTCACGTCAGGTGTGCCTGATCACACACCACCAGACCTGGTTGTTTCAGTGCCCCTCCTCTCTCACACGCCCACTCCTGTCAGGAGCCTGGTGAAGGGCAGCGATTACTGGAAGGGATGATGATGATAATTAGGGGGGAGGTAGCAGACTCGTCACAGTTCCTTACTACATTCCATATTCTGTTTATGTGGATAATTAAAATATGCATCATGTACTCTAATGTAACAGGCTACCGCTAGCAAGTGGCTAACCATGTCCCGTTAGTGGTTCCATAGAACACGTTGTTTGTTTTCTGCACCTTTCTGAATACGGATTCACTATTTGGGCACATCCCTACTTCCTATAATCCATCCTATTTTGGGTAAAAAATCTGGATTTCTTTTAAGTATCGGTTTAGGCAGCGTTTTTCAGGCAGAGTTGTTATCGTTCAAATTAAATGAGTATTATCAAACTTATTTTTTAAATATTCAAATAAGAAATGTTGGTAAAAGTACATTGATGCTTTTAAATATGAAACCAAAGCATAAGTAGGTGGCGGTAAATGACTGTTTTAATGAGTAAGTAATTTAGTCGTTTATTCAACCGATCCGTTCAAATGGCTGATTCATTCAAAAACAAGGCAAGTGACTATATGAATATGTTACTGAATCATTGACTTGATTCATTCAAAAACGTAGATTCATTCAGTAATGAAACACTGATGTGTTGCTCGAAGACACACAACAGTTCTGCTGTGACTTTGATTGCAACTATTTTCATCAGTGAAACTGAGGAAAAAACGTAAATATTGTGTCTAAAATGTCAATAACTTTAATTTTAACTTTTTTAACTTTTATATAAAATATAAAGAGTATAAAGTCAGCGTCACATTGCAATCATGTTGATATTGGGAGAAACATCTTGGTTGTGCAATGTTGCTTACCTAAATTTTATATTATATATATATATTTTTTTCTACCTCAGCAGGCCTATGCATTTATAACTTTCCGTGAGTGCTGTTGTGCTCATTTGTTTTGCTTTCCGCACGAGTCTCTCTCACACACTCACTCAGGCTTCGCAAGCCTCATTTGACACGGCATAGATACATTAGCGGCTGCCGTAAGTGTGACATGAAAACGGACCAGCTCAGAATCAGCAGACTGAATGGCTGGTCACTGGTCCGGACCGATCATGCTAAAAATTGGCTAATTCTGGTCCCTGGCCGGTTGATCGGTGCATCTCTACTTTTCTTATCTCTTACGTTTAATAGACTAGAAACAAAATACACTGCTGGACAATAACCAATAATTTGTATTCTATAATATGTTTGATATATATTTTACTAATGACAATTAGTTGTAGTAGATTATGACTGGTTTATATACTACAAACACTTTTTCTAATATTTTTATCTCAGAATAAGGCAGAAAATATATTTTATAGCTTCTGCACTGTAAAAAATCTATGTCATTTAACACTGTATCATTCATATACTTTATTATCTGAAGAAGGCTTGAAAAAACACACAAACCTTATATTGTCGCAATCATTTATTGTCTTCACATTTCATTAGTTAAGGTTTATATTTGTTATTCAGCTACAGCGATAGTGCATCAAAAGTTATTATTACTTCTGAGTCTGTTTTGGACTTTCTGCACGAGAGTGCCCTCTGGCTTTGAGTATGGATGAAACATACACCGCATACATGAAACAACCTCTACGAGAACACACTTGCCCGAACAAAGTACAGGGGAAGAGTTCTGATTTTATTAAAAGTCGGGGGGACACTTTTTCTCGATGGGGAAAAATGGTCAGCGCACCCAGCGCATGGTCTAAAAGGGTTGTCTCTAATTTCTTAATGGGTCATTTGTGTGTTTTGGGTGAATGTGCAATAAACCAATTAGTTGCGCTCGCACCATAGTGGATTTGCTATTTACATGGCGGAATTTGCAAGAGCACTAAACGCTTCTCCAGAGAGTTTTATTGACAAAGGTGTAATAATAAAGCGCAAGGATGGTTAGAGCAATGGTAATGCTTATCTGAAAGTCCGTTGGTGAATTGAGATGGTATAATAGTCCAAGTAGAAAACACAGCACAGAGTCCAGGTTGAAACACGGGAAATCCGGGGAGCAAAACGAGGAGAGGTCTGGAGCTAGCATGAGGTTGTGAACGGTAGACCAGACGGTGAGGTACTGATTGCCTGGGCCTTAAATAGGGCGGGGCTGAGTGGAACCAGGTGTAGGCAATCAGTACTCGGGTGACAGTGAACGGGTGTGCTGTGACGTAGTAGGTGGAGGTGGCAGTGGTGAATGCCTGACAATAGCCTTATGAAAGTTTTTTTTTTTTTTTTTTTAACCTCAAAAATTTTGTGTTGTGTATTTATTTATTGTGTATTCTGGTTATCAAATGAAGACATAAAACATTAATTTAATTTATCTTTTAATTATTGAAAAATTAAGCACACGTGGCAAACAAAGGGGAATTTACTATTAAAATTAAAACATGGAAGAAATGTTGTGTGATTGTGCCCTAAAAAAATGTTTGTTTTGATTTAGTAGTAGTATTAGTAGTAATATATATCTGGCACAATGTCAAGTTAAACCGGACTTTTATTTTGACGGGTTGTCGTGTCTACCTTTACATTTCTGTGTGTATATGATATAATGCTTAGTTTTCCTAAAATGGAATGGTCAAATGCTTGTGAAGTGACTCTCAGCAGATCATGTTCATGTATTTATGTCCTCATTTAGTGAGATGACAGGTGCTGAAATCACTGCGAGCGTCATGCGCACTTCAGTGTGTGTAGTAAACAAAACCGCTCATCTGCTCCATTCATTAAAGCAGAGACACGCAGAACATGCAGGATTCACATATAAATTGTATTCTTGCGGCGTAATATTTACAGATACCAGTTCATATTGCGGTTTGATTTAAGTGTAATGACCTACTTTTGATGAATTCATTCAAACTTTGACAAATTCCGTGACATTCCGCATTATTCAGTAAATTCCGTTTTTATGACTGGATTCTGCGATTCAGTCCGATTTACCAGCCAAAAAATTTTTTTACCGGCCATGAAACTATTTTTGCAAAAGCAGACAGTTACTTTAATTATATACATTTATGGTGTAATTACTACATTTTCCTGTCAATCCATGTTCACATTTAGCACAAACAATGATCTGTCACTTTAATCCAACACAGCCAAAATAAAATTCGGTGTGGAAACGATCGCTGTATTGCTGCAGACGTTCCGCTCCTGGAATGTGCTGCCAGACCGCAACCGGGTGCAGTGTGATATCTGTTAACATAAGCGCGGGAAAAATACGCACCGCATAAGCACGGCAAATGGAGTATGTGTGAAACAGGTGTACAGTATCAAATACAAGCCAGTCTCTCTTTTATCCATCGTCAGTGAAACCGACGAACCGTCATGACTTTCTGATCTTTGCTCAACATGTTTCTGTTCCGTTCCAGCGTAATGCAAGGTATGTGTCGCCACATTCTCAGGTTATAAAGAGTAAATAAGGGAAAAGTTAATCTTCCGAAATAAAGCATATCAACCATATCAGCCCATTTGTATCCTATTATTTGATTCACTCTTGTCGCTTATGACAAAAAGCTTACCAGTCACGATGATTTTGTCTTCGGAAAAGCCTACATATACATTATATTAATAAACTGTATATCGAATTTGATCTTTTAATTGCATCTTAATACATTAAGCCATATTAAGTGTTAATCTACGGGAGGAAAACGCTTAACGAGAGACTTCATATTCTCTCGTTCATATTCTGCTTCATATTCATATTCGTTCATATTCTGCTGTTCTGTGGGGTCTTGTTTTTATCTTCTACAGATGACTTGCAGGACCCTGTATGTTAAGCTAAATTAGTTTTAATCGTTTAACGACCACAGCTTCTTGTCTCCATTGGCAACACGCACCATTTGTGTGGATTGCAAGTGACGTGCAGGTAGCAGAGAGTGCAGGTGGCGATTGCGAGTGACATTGTAATTTAGTTTCTTTTTTCTTGTCTTCACCACCTGGCTACTGTTGTAAAATGTTGAGAGATTCAATTAAAAAAATAAATAACTAAAATAAAGTAAAAATAAAATCGACTGCAAGTGACGTCAATTCCGGAAGTGCAGTGGTCTGAGAGTGCAGGTGTCTGAGAGTGCAGGTCGCAGATGTCTGCAGCCAGACCCTTCTCTTAACATCTGTGGTCATGAAGTCATTCGAGAGACTGGTGTTGGCCTACTTGAAGGACATTACTGCACCCTTGCTGGCCCCCCTGCAGTTTGCTTACTGAGCAAACAGATCTGTGGATGATGCAGTCAATGTGGGATTGCACTACATCCTTCAACATCTGGACAAACCAGGGACCTATGCAAGGATCTTGTTTGTGGACTTCAGCTCTGCTTTCAACACCATCATTCCAGATATCCTTCAGAATAAACTGTCACAGCTCTCTGTACCCACCTCCATCTGTCAGTGGATCACCAGCTTCCTGACAGACAGGCAGCAGCTAGTGAGGCTGGGAAAACTAACATCCAGCACCTGCACCATCAGCACTGGATCTCCCCAGGGATGCTTTCTCTCACCACTGCTCTTCTCCCTCTACACAAATGACTGCACCTCTAAAGACCCCTCTGTCAAACTTCTGAAGTTTGCAGATGACACTATGGTCATCGGTCTCATCCAGGATGGCGACGAATCTGCTTACAGACAGGAGGTTGAGCGGCTGTCTGTCTGGTGCAGTCACAACAAAATTTTTTTTTTTTTAACATTTTAAATGAATATGTTTTAATATACAAGCTGCTAACTTGGAAATTTCAAGATATGCGATCAAAAATGCTGCTGACAGTTCAGCAGTATGACACAAGCAAGGGTTAAGAGTGCTGTTTTTTTTTGTTTCTGTGTTTGAATGCGAATCCGCTTTGGTTTGGGCGAATCATTGATACACTAAGCCATTCATAAAAACAGTCATTTGATTCGCTCCTAAAGGATTCAGCTGTTTTGAAAGAATTGTTTGAATGACTCAGTGATTCAATCATGAACACTTGCTGCCACCTGCTGGCGGTTTTAAGTTTCCCATCATATTACATTCTTTTCCAACATATTTCTATATTCAGAGTTTTGTATTTAAAACCTTAATCTCATAACTTTGTTTATGCAATTATAAATACAGTCTAAATGTATAAATACCACATCTAAATGTCACTTTATGCAGCCTCTGTGCAGTGCTAAGATTTTGTTTACATGAAGAGTTTTGTTTACATGATTTCATGGATAACAATAACAAAAAAATCCTTTCTGTTTTCATTTACATCTTTTTATTTATGAAATTTTGATTAATTTTGTAAAATTGAATTTTAAATTAACAGAACATTATTATTATTATTATTTCATATTTATTCTTTTACAAAAATAATTCAATTAAAAAAATAGACAAAAATATACACTACCCGTCAAGTTTTTGAACAGTAAGATTTTTATTTGTATTTTTTTAAAGAATTCTCTTTCGCTCACCAAGCCTGAATTTATTTGATCCAAATAACAGCAAAATCAGTAATATTGTGATTTTTTTTTTCTATTTAAAATAACTGCTTTCAATTTAAATATTATTTAATGTAATTAATTGTTGTGATCAAAGCTAAATTTTCAGCATCATTACTCCAGTCGTCACTGTCACATGATACTTCAGAAATTATTCTAATATGCTGATTTGCTGCTCAAGAAACATTTCTGATTATTATTATTATTATTATTATCATTATTATTATTATTATTATTATTATTATTATTATCAGCAATATTTAAAGCAGCTGATTGCATTTTTTTCAGGATTCTTTGATGAATAGAAAGTGTCACGGGTGCGGAGCAAAGCGACAGACACAGTGGGCGTGACGTCAGGCCTCAGAGAGGCTTTTATTAAACAATAAACAGAAAGTGTCCAAAAAGGGGGAAAAAGTGTCCAAAATAAATGGGGGATCTGGTGTCCTCGACGTGAAGGGGTTCCGTGAAGGAGGGGCAGTGTTCAGAAGGGAAGGGTCCAGGTAAGGGGCGGAGTCCGGCGGCCGCACTTGCTCCCCGCCGAGGTCCGCGGCAATATGATGGGTAGCACTTCCTTTAGCGGCTTCATCCATTCCTTAGCGGCAGCACTTCCTCAGGCGGGTGAGAAGGCCCGGCATCCTGGCCCGCAGCCATTTCCATGCGGCTCACGTCCGGACCGCGGGTCCGGCAGCTCATCCATCCTATCGGCAGCGCTTGTCCCTTTACGCACCCTTCCTGGACCCACGAGGACACCAGCGTGCATGCACGGGGAAGAGACCGGTCTCCTGAGGAGAGGCGCGCTCGGCATTTTAACAGCGGCGGTGATGAGGCTTCGTTGACATCAGGTGTGCCTCATCACACGCCGCCAGACCTGGATGTTTCAGCGCCCCACCTCCTCCCACACGCCCACTCCCGTCGGGAGCCTGGTGAAGGGCGGCGATTACCGACGGGGTGAAGCTGATAATTAGGGGGGAGGCAGCCGACTCGTCACATCCCCCCCCCCAAGCGACATCCCCGTCATCAGGCCGCCGCCCACGCAGGAGTGCTACCTTCCTCAACCAGACTCAGCGGTCGGAGTGGGCAGGGATTCCTCTCCGGGTGACTCCCTCTCGCAACGCCACCGGACCGGGGACAGAGAAACCGGAATTTAGTCGACAGCCTCAACCAACCGCAGGTTAAGCGATACTAAATTAAACCAATCACTTACCCCTTAAGCGGCTGGGAGGCTGTCACCATCGTTTCTCCGTCCCTCCGGGTCCGAATCTTCCTTGACTTTTGCGAGCGAGAGGGGATGACGTCATCAGGTGTTTCCCACTGCGCTGCCTAAGCTCTGCCTGTGCCTGCATTCTCCACCAATTGTCACGGGTGCGGAGCAAAGCGACAGACACAGTGGGCGTGACGTCAGGCCTCGGAGAGGCTTTTATTAAACAATAAACAGAAAGTGTCCAAAAAGGGGGAAAAAGTGTCCAAAATAAATGGGGGATCTGGTGTCCTCGACGTGAAGGGGTTCCGTGAAGGAGGGGCAGTGTTCAGAAGGGAAGGGTCCAGGTAAGGGGCAGAGTCCGGCGGCCGCACTTGCTCCCCGCCGGGGTCCGCGGCAATATGACGGGTAGCGGCTTCCTTTAGCGGCTTCATCCATTCCTTAGCGGCGGCACTTCCTCAGGCGGGTGAGAAGGCCCGGCATCCTGGCCCGCAGCCATTTCCATGCGGTTCACGTCCGGACCGCGGGTCCGGCAGCTCGTCCATCCTATCGGCGGCGCTCGTCCCTTTACGCACCCTTCCTGGACCCACGAGGACACCAGCGTGCATGCACGGGGAAGAGACTGGTCTCCTGAGGAGAGGCGCGCTCGACATTTTAACAGCGGCGGTGATGAGGCTTCATTCACATCAAGTGTGCCTCATCACACGCCGCCAGACCTGGCAGTGTTTCAGCGCCCCTCCTCCTCCCACACGCCCACTCCTGTCGGGAGCCTGGTGAAGGGCGGCGATTACCGACGGGGTGAAGCTGATAATTAGGGGGGAGGCAGCCGACTCGTCACAAAAGATACAAAGATCAGTATTTATCTGAAATAAAATGTTCTTGTAACAGTATACACTATACCATTCAAAAGCTTGGAGTCCTTATCTAGCAAGGATGCTTTAAAAAAAAATTAAAGTGATGATAAAAACATTTATAATGCCACAAAAGATTTCTATTTCAGATGAATCAATTCAAATGCTGTTCTTCTGAACTTCAAAGAAACATGAAAAAAGTTTAAAAGTTGAAAAAAGTTTATTGTGCTGTTTTAAACACAATAACAATACAAATGTTTTTTGAACAAAAAATAAGGATATTAGAATGGTTTCTGAAGGATCATGTGACTGGAGTAATAATGTTAAAAATTCAGCTTTGAAATCACAGGAATAAATAGCATAAAAAAAAAACTTTTTTTTTTTTTTTAAATAGTAAAAATATTGTAACATTTGACTGTTTTTGCTGTACTCTGGATAAAATAAATAAACACAGGCTTGGTGAACAGAAGAGGATTCTTTAAAAAAAAAAACAAAAAAAAAAAAAAAACATGACAAATCTTCAAAACCTTTTGACTGGTAGTGTTTGACAAAAGTTATGTTCCAACTCTCATAAAGTGTGAGCAGTTGAATGAACAGTTCAATGATCAAATAAACAGTTCTTGATATGCAGTACACATGCAGTATCTCAAAAAAGTGAGTACACCCCTCACATTTCAGTTATTATTTTACTAAATATTCTCAAGGGACAATACTATAGAAATTAAACTTGGATATATATATAAGCAGTCAATGTGCAGCTTGTATAGCAGTGTATATTTACTGTCCCCTAAAAATAACTCGATATACAGCCATTATTGTCAAAACAGCTGGCAACAAAAGTGAGTACACCTATGTCATTAGGTGCACTCACTATGTCATTTAACCATGCAAAGCCACATCCTATTCATCATGTTCATATTTTTGTCTGCTTGACAGGACCATACAAAGTTGTGTATCTTGCATTAGAGCAGTTAAAATTTGGTGCTTTGAGTACAGTTCTCTCATGCTGACCACTGGATGTTCAACAAGGTACCTCATGGCAAAGAACTCTCTGAAGAATTGAGAATTGTTGCTCTCCACAAAGATGGCCTAGGCTATAAGAGTTTCAGTAACAACCTGAAACTGAGTTATAGTACTGTGGCCAGGGTCATACAGGGGTTTTCCAAGACGGGTTCCATTCGGAATAGGCCTCGCAAGGTCGATCAATAAAGTTGAGTACCTGTTCTGTGTGTCAGGTGCAGAACCTGGCTTCAAAAAACAGATGCATGAGTGCTGCCAGCATTGCTTTAGAGGTTGCAGAAGCAGAAGGTCCGCTTGTCAGTGCTCACACCACACGCCGCACACTGCAACAAGTCGGTTTGCATTGGAGTCATCCGAGAAGGAAGCCTCTTCTGAAGCTGGCTTACAAGAAAGCCCGCAAACAGTTTGCTGAAGACAACCTGTCCAAGAGCATGAATTACTGGTACCATGTCCTATGGTCTGATGAGACTTAAGATAAACTTGTTTGGCTCAGATGGTGTCCAGCATGTGTAGTGATGCCCTGGTGAGGAGTACCAAGAAAATTGTGTCTCTCCTACAGTCAAGAATGTTGGTGGTAGCATCATGGTCTGGGGCTGCATGAGTGCTGTTGGTACTGGGGAGCTGCAGTTCATTGAGGGGAAACATGGATTCCATTATGTACTGTACATTTCTGAAGCAGAACATGATATCTTTCCTTCAGAAACTGGGCCAAACGTACAGAGAAACTTACTCTTAGCTGCTCTCACTGCTGCAAAGAAAATGTTAGTAAGTTGCTGGATTCCTCCTCATTTAATGACTAGACGTGTATGGGGCTTATCTTTGCTCGACATTGTCTCTTTGGAATTGTCAACAGCTCGCATTCATGGAGCAAAGACAAAAACTTTGAAGACCTGGAGTGCTACTGTTGATACTGTTAAATCTTTTGTTACTTCTTTTTGAAGTACAGTTTATTTTGTATTTATGTATAGTTTTATTTTTCTTGTGATTAAGTATTACACTCTGTACCTTTCTACACTGCAATATCTTGTATTTCCTCAGCACTGAATAAGTCTACCTGGTGGGTGGGTGGGTTGGTGGGCGGGGGGTATGGCTACAGTCTAAAATAATATGTTGTATTTTGTACCATTCTGAAATGACAATAAAACTAATTGTTAACAAAAAAGAAACTGAGCCAAACTGCAGTTATCCAGCATGTTTTTAAACACACCACCGAGATGACAGTTGCCTTGCTGAGGAAGGTGCAGGTGAAGGTGATCTGACCTGAACCCTATTAAGCACCTATGGGGCATCCTCAAGCGGAAGGTGGAGAAGCACCATGTGTCTAACATTTAGCAGCTCCATGATGTCATTATAGAGGATTTGAAGCAACAACCTGTGCAGCTCTGGTGAATTCCATGCACAGAATGATTGAGGCAGATAGACAACAATTGTGCTAACACAAAATATTGACACTTTGGACACAGTTTTGACAGGTTCACTTAGGGTGTACTCACTTTCGTTGCCAGCTGTTTTGACAATAATGGCTGTATTTTGAGTTATTTTTAGGGGACAATAAATATATACTACTGTACAAGCTGCACATTGACTACTCTAAAATATATCCAAGTTTAATTTCTATAGTAGTGTCCCTTGAGAAGATATACTAAAATTATTGCTGAAATGTGAGGGGTGTACTCACTTTTGTGAGATACTGTACATACATACATAGGCTACACAGAGAGATTCCTTGCTCTGATAGATTATTCACAGAAAATGGCATGGGCCTTCAGGCCTTGTTCATGAAGACCATTTGTAATGAAAGTGTCCAGTTCCTCCAGATACTCAAAGATTAATAAAATAAACATCTCTTGCTTCATCCGATTCTCCCTCAGGTAGTCTCTGATGGCATTCTGTTGATTTTTACTGTCCATCTGGAGAAAGGCAGGTCATTTCACCTCCCCACAGAATAGCTCACGGTGACCCTGTGTCCAGCAATGTCCCTTGCATGTGGTCCTCCAAGTAAATAGTGATGAAACTGCAGCAGTCCCCTCATCCCTGGAGAACTGCCCTGCATTAGGCTTGGATTGAAAATCTGTAGAATGATGTAAAATATCGACAAACATTATGTGATCTTTCCATTAATATAGAAGAATACAAAGATAATTTGTGACAGATACACAGTTATCCAGCAAGATGTAGTTAAATGATGCGGTTGCTCAACCAAGCTACTGTGCATGGTTACTGTGATCAGTGTACACTGCCCTCCAAAAGTTTGGAAACACCCCTGGCAAAGTGTGGTTTTGGACGATATCAGCATAAATCCTTATCATTTTTTGGTGCAAATACTTTAAAGTAATTTGACATTATCATTGAAGAGCAGTAATAATAATTTTCATTTTGATTACATAATAAGGGCAATATATACAGTACTGTGCAAAAGTCTTAGGCCACTAGTATTTTCATCAGCTAAAAAATGGTTTAAAGTCAGTTAAAGTCAGTCTTTTGCTGTAGTGTGTCAGTAGGAAATATCAGTTTACATTTCTAAACATTCATTTTGCCATTAATTATAATAATCCAGTGAGATTTTTGTATGAAGCACAGGCTGTTGTCAGACTCCTTGTGCAAACAGAGATCTGATCTCTCCATCATTCAATCCAGTCTGTCTTAAGAAACAGAAAAACGGAGACACACTAAATCCAGAAGAACTGTGGCAACATCTCCAAGATGCTTTAAGAGTCCTATACCTACAAAGCTACAGTACTGTTAAAATTTTTAGGCAGTTAGGCACATAAAATGAGAATGCTGTCAAAACAATGTCATAAACAGATTTTCTTTATAAATGAACTTCTATTAACTAAAATAAATAAGCATTTGTTGTGACCATCCTTTGCGTTTAAAGTAGCTTTTGCCCTATGTGCATTTGTGCATAGTTTTTCAGGTAGCTTTGCAGGTAGATTACTTGAAACATCTTGGAGATGTTGCCACAGTTCTTCTGAATTTAGTCTGTCTCAGTTTTTCTGTTTCTTCATGTCATTCCAGAGACAGACTGGATGATGGTGAGATCAGATCTCAGTGTGGAGCACTGGCTGTTGTCAGACTCCTTGTGCAAACAAAAATCTCACTAGATTATTACAATTAATGGCAAACAGAATGTTTGGAAATGTTAACCAATATTTTTTACTGACACACTACAGCAAAGGATAGAAATAACTTACTGTAAACCATTTTTTAGCTGGTGAAAATACTAGCGGCCTAAAACTTTTGCACAGTACTGTACATGTAAAAGTCAGACATGTCCCTTTGCCAGCTGTGATGCCTGGTTACTGGTTTAAACTTGGTCCAGGTTTTTAAAAGATTTTTGGGTCAGCACACCTTAATTGATTGCCATTTAGCTTTAGAATACAATGAATTTAGGCCCAGATTATGCAGAGCTGTAATAGCTGATAATGGTGGATATTTTGATGAATCGAAAATGTAAGTTTTTTCTATGTATAAACTGTTTATGTAATAAAATATGTTTTTGTAGTTTGTGTTGTCCCTTATCAGTGCAAAATTATCACAAATTAAAAAGGATTCATGGCAATATTGTCGAAAACCCCACTTTTCTAGGGAATTTCCAAACTTTTGGAGGGCAGCATATCATTAAAGATTTATTTATGAGATAAAATGAATGCTGATTGAACGTGCATTTTTTATTTTTATTTATTTTTTTAATCTCACCAACCCCCTCTCTCTCAGCAGGGGCTGGCGCAAATTGCGGCATCGGCATCTCGCCGCGGCACTTCCGGCGGCAACTCCAGATGCCGCGGTCTTTCTCCGGCAGGTGCCGCTACAGCGGCATCTCCAGGTGCCACGACTACAGCGGCATCTCTATAAATGCCGCGACATTTTAAAACACTTTAACGTGGCTTAATGCATTAAAATAGTGTTTTTGAAAGACAAATATCAATAAACACATTAATAATAAAGCATATGATGTACAGATAAGAAGATGCGTTGCGTTTAATTGCGCGTAGTTTTCCTCCATGGCTTAACGATGTAAGACACTGTTTTTAAAATGCTAAACTCAGTAAACACATTATTAATAAATCATACATACTATGTACAATATAGTATGATTTATTAATAATGTGTTTACTGAATTTGGTCTTTTAAAACACTGTCTTACCGGCATTAAGCCACATTAAGCGTACCCTTATTATGGTCTTCTTTTGGAGGAAAACACTTAACGCATAATTAAACCTGCTTATCTGTATAGTATGATTGATTTATTAATAATGTTTATTGAGTTTGGTATTTTTAAAAATACACTTTTAATGCATTTAGCCACGTTAACGCGTAATTAAAAACGTTGCGTTATTACTCTGGGCTTAATTGCTTGTTTGTACATTATATGCTTTTTTAATAATGTGTTTACTCAATTTGGTCATATAAAATCACTGTCTTAAGGCATTAAGCCACGTCAAGCGTTTTCCCTATAATGGATTCAATGGGATGAAAATGCGTAATTAAACGCGTTGCCTTCGCAAACTGGGCTGATCTGCTTGTCTGTACATGCTGTAGTAAGCTTTATTAATAATGTGTTTACTCAGTTTGGTCCTTTAAAAACACAATTTAATGCATTATGCCGCGTTAGACGTTTTAAAATGTCTCCAGACGCCACGGTCTGGTCTTTCTCCGGCATGTGCAACTACAGCGGCATCTCTAGATGGCAGCGGCATCTACACATGCCACGGCTACAGCGGCATCGCCACATGGCAGCGGCATCTCCACATGGCAGCGGCATCTACACATGCCACGGCTACAGCGTCATCTACACATGCCACGACTACAGTGGCATTTCTAGATGGCAGCGGCATCTACACACCGCAGCAATTTTCTTCGCTGGCCAATTACATAATTCGATGTAATATTTTTTATTCTAAAAACTACATCGCAACAAAATAACTCTATATGCCAGGACTGTCATTTGTAAGCATTTATCATAATGTTGGTTTATAAAGTTAGTTTATGTTTGATATTTGGTGTATTTTCGCCAAGGCTGCTATAGGGACTATAAAGCTGTAGTGCATTTACCAGACTGACTTACTACAGGTGAAATTCTGCCAATATTTACTGTACGTACAGTACACAATTTTACATGAAAAATGGGGCTTACAGTATTTTTTATTTAAATAATTGTTCAATGTATTTTAATGTATTTTAATTAAAATGACTTTTAACATTTAAAATAATCAAACTGTAAAGCTTGTATTTACGCTTTGTATTCAACCCAGTCTGTGTTAATAGCGCTACAGTATGATGTATAATAGTGCTTCAAAACTTTCTTCAGTTTAAACTTTCTACTACAATACACATAGGCGGTTGTTAAATAATTTTGTTTATTTTACAGTCCTGGTATATAATGTTATTTTGATGACGTGTAGTTGTTAGAATAAAAAGTATTACATCGAATTATGTAATTGGCCAGCGAAGAAAGTCCCTGAGAAAGTTGCACATGCTGGAGAAAGACTGTGGCAGATGCCGCTGTAGCTGTGGCATGTGGAGATGCCGCTTTAGTTGTACATGCCGGAGAAAGACTGTGGCAGATGCCGCTGTAGCCGTGGCATGTGGAGATGCCACTGTAGGCGTGGCATGTGGAGATGCCGCTGTAGTTGCACATGCCGGGGAAAGACCAGACCATGGCATCTGGGGACATTTTAAAACGTCTAACGTGGCAAATTGCATTAACCTGTGTTTTTAAAGGACCAAACTCAGTAAAGACATTATTAACAAAGCATATAATGTACAAACAAGCAAATAAGCCCAGAATAATAACACAACGCGATTAATTACGCGTTAACGTGGCTAAATGCATTAAAAGGGTGTTTTTAAAAATACCAAACTCAAACATTATTAATAAATCAACCATACTATACAGATAAGTAGATATGAGCCCAAAATACGAAAGCAACAAGTTTAATTATGCGTTATGCGTTTTCCTCCGATAGAAAAACCGTAATAAAGAAAACGCCTAATGTGGCTTAATGCCACATGGACAGTGTTTTAAAAGACCAAACTCGGTAAACTAAATCATACTAGTATGCATAATTTATTAATAATGTGTTTAATAATGTGGCATTTCAAAAACACTGTCCTAACGCATTAAGTCATGTTAAGCCTATTCCTTATAGGAGAAAAACGCTTTACGCGAAATTAAACGCAACGCATCTGCTTGTGTGTACATGGCATGCTTTATTATTATTGTCTTAATTGATATTGGTCTTTTAAAAAACTGTTTTAATGTATTGCGCCACGTTAAAGCGTTTTAAAATGTCCCGGCATCTATAGAGATGCCTCTGTAGCCGTGGCATCTGAAGATGCCGCTGTAGTCGCGGCACCTGGAGATGCCACTGTGGCGGCACCTGCTGGAGAAAGACCGCGGCATCTGGAGATGCCGCCGGAAGTGCCGCTGAGAGATGCCGATGCCGCAGTTTGCGCCAGTCCTCTCTCCTCTCTCTCTCTCTCTCTTTCTCTCTCTCTCTCTCTCACACACACACATATATATATATATATATATAGATATAGATAGATAGATAGATAGATAGATAGATAGATAAAACATGCCTTTATAGTTCAAAACATACAAGTTACTAAATGTACCGAACTGTTATTTATGCACACAAACGACGCACACGTTGTTAAAGTTTATTTTTTTATTTTTATTTTTTTACTTACCGACACGGCAACCAACTACTTCTTTTTAGCGGTTTGCAAACAACAGTACTATCTTCTTATCGATGCTTCTTCCTGTTTTAAAATGAATGAAAATGTGACATATTTGGACATGGCCGTGGCTTGTGACGTCACGTTCCTCATAGCTTCGTCTGATGCCTTTTAAACTGAGTCCGTTTCGTCTGATGCCTAATTGTAGGAGACCTGACACCTGACGTTGTTTTAACTGAGACCTGAAGCCTTTCAGTCTGACGCATGATGCCGTTCTGTCTAGTGACTGAAGCCTTTTAGTCTGAGGCATGACACCTTTTTAGTTTATGACTGACGTCTGAGGATGTCCTAAAAAGTACACCGTACCCCCATCATCATTGCACGAGTGCATTTCTTTCAAGAAAATGAATTAATTATTCGGCTTCGTCGAAATCGCACCCTGGATTACAACAGCCACAAAGTGTATATCTTTCCGGATTATACCGCAGAAGTGATGGAAGAGCAAAGGGCATTCAGTGCAGTGACGTGATGAGTGAGCTGAGAGAGTTAAAGCTAACACACAGTCTCCGCTTCCCTGCGTGCCTCCAGATTCAGCACAACGGACAGTTCAAGATCTTCACCGACCCCGCAGAGGCTGCCAAATTTGTGAAGACCAGGCTGAGGCAGGATTAGAAGAAAATGCGCAACACCGGTATCACATTTAAAACCACTTTTAATGACTATTGATATCCTAATGTTTTTTTTTTTTTTTTTTTAATTAAGAGTGTGTACAAAACACATCTACGTGGACGGCGCTATTGTTAATAGTTCTAGAACTTGAGATGTTTGTAACTTGGAAGTGGAGTTAAGCGGGACCACCAGTATCAGAGAGACTGGAGTTGGATCCTATTATTACTTGCATGCGAGTAGTGTTCTCAGGTCGAAGAGGGGATGAAGTGCTATAATCAGGGAAGCCAGATGTGGGAGTGGGTGGGCTGACTTTGTTCTAAACCCGAAATAGTTTTACATGTCGATGTTTTGTGTTTTTTTTTTTTTGTTTTTTTTTTTTTTTTCCTTCCTGGAGTGCCTCATTTCAATGTTTTATTTTATCTTTAATTGTTCCAGAGATTTATGACTAATATTAATAGGGAAGTTATTACATTGGCTTCTTGGAATGTAAGAGGACTTGGTCATGTAATTAAAAGGAGTAGGGTGTTTGCACATTTGAAATCACTCAAGGCTGATATAATATTTCTTCAAGAAACGCATCAATGTAGATTGAGGACCAACTGGATATCTCAGGTTTACCAGGCCCTATTCAATGCCAAAGCTAGAGGTGTTGCTATTCTTTTTCGTAAGAATGTTCTTTTTCGACTTAAATCAATAGTTGCCGATCCTCAGGGAAGATATATAATGGTATCTGGACATATTAATTCTCTCCTTATAACTTTGCTTAATATATATGGCCACAATTTTGATGATTCAGATTTTTTTTTTGCAAAATCTTTAATGTAATTCCAGATGCAAATTCTACAAACCTTATAATAGGTGGACATTTTAACTGTTACTTAGCTCTGTATATGGACAGACTTTCCTCAAAACCACCACCCATAGTTATTTCAACACAAACACTTCACAATTTAATCAAATCTAGAAATTTGGTTGATATTTGGAGACTTCAACATCCAACAGATAGAGATTACTCATTTTACTCTCATGTTCACAAATCATACACTAGAATTGATTATTTTTTTGGTAACGTCTGAATTTATTTCTAACATTAGTAATACTAAATGTCATAATATATTAAAATCTGATCATAGCCCAGTCACGCTCCAACTTGAAAATATTTTGCCAAAGCGAAATTACTGTTGGCGTTTCAACCCAATGTTAATCAAAGGTTCAACTTTTATATCATATTTAACTGGAAAAATGAAGTTTTTTACAACTAACGACAATGAAGAGGTTTCAGATTCAGTCCTATGGGATACCTGTAAAGCTGTAATACGAGGTCATATCATATCATTTGAGTCATCCAAAAACATGCTTTGAATAGTCGCCTTTGGGAAATAGAGGAAACACTACCAGTATAGAAACAAGCATATAGTGTCACTTTCAAATTCTGATTACAATAAAATTGCAAAATTAAAGTATGAGTATAATTCTATCTTGAATAGACAAATAAGTAACCTTCTCCTCAAACTTAAACAGAAAAAAATTGAGTTGGGGGATAAACCTGGAAGGTTGCTTGCAAGGCAGGTGAGAACAGGCCAAGAAGGCAATTCATATGATAAAATTAAAAACAGGCAATTTAATAACTAATCCAAAAGAGATAAATGAATGGGAATTTTATTCTGAATTATATACCTCTAAAGTTAAACATACAGACTCTAATTATTATTATTATTATTATTATATATATATTTTTTTTCCAAAATTAAGTCTTCCAAAACTTAGTGAATCTTCTAGGTCTGATCTAGAATCCAAACTCTCAATCGAATAATTATTAAAGGCAATCCATGCTTTTCCATCTGGAAAAGCTGCAGGCCCGGATGGGTTCTGCTGTGATTTTTTTTTTTTAAAGCTTTTGGTAAGAGACTGGCTTCTTATATATTGAGAATGCTACAGGATTCAATCCAGAAGAATAAACTTCCTTCATTCTTTATATGATGCAAATATCTGTGTAGTTTTGAAAAAAGGGAAGTTTTATTCATCCTAACCAAACTAGGTTTATTTCCCATTTTTAAGCATTATTATTTAGCAGCAAATGCCAGGGCTCTCGCTTTCTGGCAAAGGGGCATCCCGGATGATATGACATCTGAGACCTCTCCATTATGGGTTTGTGCAGAGGCTATGTAAGTGGCAGAGTCCTCTCTCCCAGCTTTACTTTTTACAAAGTGTAAATCTGTCAGTAAATTAGGAAGCAGTAATTTTGTGTTGAAAAATTCTTTGAAGATTTTGAATCAGATAAATCTTATAATTCAAGTCAAGTCATATTTATTTATATACCGCCTTTAACAATACAGAATTGTGACAAGGTGGCTGTACAGTATTAAATAGGAAATAATACATCAACAATGCCAGGGGCAACAATAAACACTAAATTTTCAGGTAAAGGTAGTTAATCAAATACAATAAAATGAAATACAATATCATGTGAAGAGAAAGTTTCCCCAACTAAGCAAGCCAGAGGCGACAGCGGCAAGGAACCAAAACTCCATCTGTGACAAATGGAGTAAAAAACCTTGGGAGAAACCAGGCTCAGTTGGGGGGCCAGGTCTCCTCTGGCCAAACACAGAGGACTCACCAGGTTCCCATGGTCTTGTGCCGACAGCTGTCTAGGTGACGAGGTCTTCACTGGGGATCCGTCTCTGGGGCTCATCTAGTCGATATGGCTAGTCCGCTGACATTCAGGGCTGTAGAGGTCGTCTCTAGGTGCTGATCCACCGTCTGGGCTGGGTACGGACTGGATCCGGGGGACTGCAGTGACCATCTGATCTGGATACGGACTGGATCTGGTGGTTAAGGTGACCTCGGAATAAGAAAGAAACAGACTAATATTAGTGTAGATGCCATTCTTCTGACGATGCACTGAGTACATTGGGTTTTATGGGAAGCGTTCCCGGTTCCGGTTGACCTAATTAGTGCAGTCTAACAATCCTTTAACGGATTTGAATTATAAGAATATGTTGATGTGTTATGTGTAAGCAAGGTTAAAGAGATGGGTCTTTAATCTAGATTTAAACTGACAGAGTGTGTCTGTGTCCCGAACAGTGTAGGGTAGATTGTTCCAGAGTTTGGACGCTAGATAAGAAAATGATCTGCCGCCCGCAGTTGATTTTGATATTCTAGGTATTATCAAATCGCCAGAGTTTTGAGAACGCAGCGGACGTGAGTGACTATAATGCGATAAGAGATCGCTTAGGTACTGAGGAGCTAAACCATTCAGGGCTTTATAAGTAATTAGCAAGATTTTAAAATCTGTACGATGTTTAATAGGGAGCCAGTGCAGTGTTGACAGAACCGGGCTAATATGATCATACTTTTTGGTTCTAGTAAGAACTCTAGCTGCTGCATTTTGGACCAGCTGGAGTTTGTTTATTAAGCGAGCAGAACAACCACCCAATAAAGCATTACAATAATCTAACCTTGAGGTCATAAACACATGAATTAATGTTTCAGCATTTGACATTGAGAGCATAGGTTGTAATTTAGATATATTTTTGAGATGGAAAAATGCAGTTTTGCAAATACTAGAGATGTGGTTTTCAAAGGAAAGATTGCCATCAAATAGCACACCTAGGTTCCTAACTGATGACGAATAATTGACAGAACAGCCATCAAGTATTAGACAGTGTTTTAGGTTATTACATGCTGAGGTTTTAGGTCCAATAATTAACACCTGTGTTTTTTTTTTTTTTTTTTTTTTTTTTTCAGAATTTAGCAGTAAGAAATTACTTGTCATCCAATTTTTTAACTCAACTACACAATCCGTTCAAATTGGTATGTTTCGCCAGGCCGTGAAGAAATGTAGAGCTGAGTATCATCAGCATAACAATGAAAGCTAACACCATATTTCCTGATGATATCACCCAAGGGTAACATGTAAAGCGTAAAAAGTAATGGCCCTTGTACTGAGCCTTGTGGTACTCCATACTGCACTTGTGACCGATATGATACCTCTTCATTTACTGCCACGAATTGATGGTGGTCAGATAAGTACGATTTGAACCATGCCAATGCACTACCACTAATGCCAACATAATTTTCAAGTCTGTTCAAGAGAATGTTGTGGTCAACAGTATCGAACGCAGCACTAAGATCCAGTAGAACTAACAGAGAGATACAACCACGATCAGATGACAAGAGTAGATCATTTGTTACTCTAATACAAGCAGTCTTTGTACTATAGTACGGTCTAAAACCTGACTGGAAATCCTCACAGATATCATATTTCTGTAGGAAGATAATTGTGAGGATACAACCTTTTCTAATACCTTTGACAGAAATGGGAGATTCGAGATAGTAATTGTAATTAATTCATTGTCTGTAATTAATTAATTTGTTGGGGTCAAGTTGTGGTTTTTTAATGAGAGGCTTAATAGCTGCCAGTTTGAAGGTTTTGGGGACATATCCTAATGACAGTGATGAATTAATAATATTCAGCAGAAGATCTATGAGATCTGGAAGCAAGTCTTTTAGTAGCCTCGATGGAATAGGGTCTAGCATACACGTTGTTGGTTTAGATGATTTACCAAGTTTATACAATTCTTCCTGACCTATAGTAGAGAAGGAGTGGAACTGTTCCCCAGGTGATCTATCTGATGCGACACTGTAATTGACGGCTGCATGGTGACGATTTTGTCTCTAATAGTATTGATCTTGGAAGTAAAGTAGTTCATAAAGTCATTACTGCTATGCTGATGGGCACAGCCGGTGCTTGTTGGTTCTTTATTTTTTGTTAACTTAGCCCCTGTATTGAGTAAATACCTAGGGTTATGTTAGTTATCTTCTAAAAGAGTCGAAAAGTAATCAGATCTTGCTGATTGTAACGCTTTTCTATACGATAGGGTACATTCATGCCAAGCAGTACGAAAAACCTCTAATTTTGTTTTCCTCCAGCTGCGCTCCATTTTCTGGGCTGCTCTCTTTAGGGCGCGAGTGTGCTCGTTAAACCACGGGGTTGGACTGTTTTCCTTAATCTTCCTTAGGCGCAGAGGAGCGACCGTATCTAGAGTCCTGGAAAAGAGAGAGTCAATTGTTTCTGTTACATTAAGTTTTTCTGAGCTATTGGACATGCTGAGGAATTCAGATAAGTCAGAAACCAATCTTTTGTAGTAGAAGTGATGGTTCTACCATACTTGTAATAAGGAGTTGAATTTACAGTTTTAGTTATCTGGAGTATACACGAGACTAGATAATGATCAGAGATATCATCACTTTGCTGCAGAATCTCAACGGCATTGACATCAATTCCATGTGACAGTATTAAGTCTAGAGTATGATTTCGACAATGAGTGGGAGCTGACACGTGTTGTCTAACTCCAATAGAATTTAGAATGTCTGTAAATGCTGCAGCCAGTGCATCGTTTTCATTATCAACATGGATGTTAAATTCACCTACTATTAAGACCTTATCTGTAGCCAACACTAGCTCAGATATAAAATCAGCGAATTCTTTAAGAAAATCTGTGTGGTGCCCTGGTGGCCTGTATACAGTAGCAAGTACAAACGTCATGGGGGATTTATCATTAACACTTGTTTCTCTGGATAATGTTACATGAAGCACCATTACTTCAAACGAGTTATACTTGAAGCTCGCTCTCTGAGAAACACTGAAAATATTGCTATAAATTGTAGAACCCCGCCCCCTTACCTTTTAGACGTGGCTCATGTTTATAACAGTAATCATGAGGGGTAGACTCGTTTAAGATAGTGTAATCATCTGGTTTTAGCCAGATTTCTGTCAAACATAGCACATCTAGGTTATGATCAATGATCATATCATTTACAAAAAGCACTTTTGTAGAGAGGAATCCGATATTCAATAGGCCAAGTTTTATCATTTGTTTCTCTGTATTATGTACATTTTTTATTTGTTGAACATTGATTAGATTGTTACTCTTAAATTGGTTTGGATGTCTTTTGTATTGTCTAGCTCGGGGAACAGACACAGTCTCTATAGCATGATATCTAGATGAAAGGGTCTCTATGTGCTGAGAAATAACTGATTTTGGTGACGTGAGGCAGCTAGCACACAGTCGGATTAGCCAGTCTGTCTGCTTCCTGACCTGGGCCCCAGTTAGTCAAGTGCAAACTCTAAGACTATATGCCATATTACTAGAGAGAAGAGCGGCACCACCCCTGGAGGGATGAAGACCATCTCTTTTCAACAGGTCAGGTCTGCCCCAAAAACTTGTCCAATTGTCTAGGAAACCTATGTAATTCTGCGGGCACCACTTAGTGACGACAGTCTGCTATGTATCTCGTCACCACGATACGCAGGGAGGGGGCCAGAGCAAATTACAGTGTCTGACATCGTACTTGCAAGTTCACACACCTCTTTAACATTATTTTTAATGATCTCCAACTGGCGAAGTCGAATATCATTTGTGCCGAAGTGAATAACGATCTTACTGAATTTACGTTTAGCATTAGCCAGCACTTTTAAATTTGCCAAGATGTCAGGCGCTCTGGCTCCTGGTAAACATTGGACTATGCTGGCTGGTGTCTCTAGTTTCACGTTCCGTACAATAGAATCGCCAATAACTAGAGCACTTTCATTAGGTTTCTCAGTGGGTGTGTCACTGAGTCGGGATGTTCTGATCGGAACGGAAGAGCGGTGTTTTGACCCGCGACTATGCTGTCTCACAGTCACCCAGTTGCCCTGCTGCAAAGGCGAAGTTACCGGAACCAAACAATGTACAGGACTTCCTGAGCTAGTCGCATCCAAAGCGGTATCTAAGGCCCTCACATTCTTACTATCCTCGATTAAAGTTTAGATGCGTGTCTCTAGTTCTGAAATCTTCTCTGTCAGCCTAACTATTTCCCTGCATTTATCACATGTGAATCCCTCGCTGCCGGCAGAGATTGATAAGCTATGCATATAACAGGTGCTGCAGGTTACCAGAAAAGGAGAAGAAGCCATTACTCACCGTAGTTGTAGAACGATTTAAACTCACCACTGTTGTTTGATGAACTTGTGAAGAAAAAAGCTGGGGGAGAAAACAACAACGGTCGTAGAGACAGATAGAAAAAGTAAAAGTGAATGGCAAGCTAACTGGCTAACACACTACAGGCGCGCTGCACTCACGTTTGTAGAATAAATATGGGCGATCAACGAGAGCGAGGGAAAAAAGGAAAACGGTAGCAGACGTGAATAGAGACGTGAGTGGGAACGCAAATGGCAGGCTATCCGGTGTTACGGTTTAACTGGTGACCCTGTTATCTGGTGACCAACTTCCTGGTTCAGGTCCTCGGCTCCAGATGCGTTGGAACGACGGTAGCAGATTCGCCGATTCTGAAAGCACAAACGGACGTGATATTAAGCTTTCTAATAAAGGCACACTTGCATTACACATTACATGATTTTGGTATTCTTATAAAGATTACAAATTATTGGTATGATGGCCCGTAGTGGCGGAAATAAAAAAAAAAAAAAAAGCTTGTTTGGCATGGGTTTCGAACAAGCGCAAAATGCAATCGCACTTTGAGATGACAGTAATGAACGCATTGAGCCACTGAACAGCGCTAATTCAGCTGCGGATATCTGTATTCAAGTAGGATTTTACTCTCGCCGTGACATCATGCAACTGGCTGAATCAAGAAAATATGCCCGTGTTAACTTGTGACCTGTGTTTACTTGTTATGAAAACTAATATTAAAACAAAAGTATATTACATTTTATGGTTTATGATGTTAAAGTACATTTAATGAACTGTAAATTTGTAGCTACTGTGGTTTAATTACAAACGCTATCGTTAAACTATATTTACTATAGTAAAAACATGGTACATTTTCTTCAGAGATTAGCTGATGTCTCCTTTGATTAATATAAAAAATGTTGTTTCCACGTTGTTTTGCCGTTTTTCTCGTAGAAATACTTTGGAAACTTGATTTCTATTTCACTGTAGTGAATGAAATGACCCACAACCTCTGTGTCGCTTTAGAATTACTCAATTATTAGATTGATGTCCTTTAAAAAAAAAAAATTAAAAAAAAAAAAAAAACATTTTCATGGGGTTATTAAATATAGTTGGGCCCCTTGAACTGTAAAACACCGCAGTAAAGATAGTTTGCGGTTTGATATTCGGATTTTTTTGGCTATAAATGCACAACGCGCTGTCATAAACATGCAAATAATCCCGAATGTAGTTCTCCATGATTTGTGAATTCTGGTGATGAC